>BDJD01007151.1:0-18416 GCA_002564525.1 Rosa multiflora
GACTATACGGGTAGGGTCGTTTGCTGAAAATTCTTCTTCGATCTAGAGTGCTAGTGTGTAAGTAACCTACTAGCACATCAGGTGATCTCACCTCTTGGTATTTACAGTCCAATCATTTTTTATAACCAAATAGTGATGTTATCTAACTATAAGGCTATTATATTGTGTCATGCTCTAGCATGTTCTGCTTTTAACTTAGAAAACTCTTCTCTATATCTAATGGGATCACAGTTATTGGCCAAAAACTTTATTCATGTTGGATCGTTGGTATAAAATTATAATTGCACGTCGATGCTTTGAATTCATTTTCGAGTTGTAACAAAACCAACGCATGAAAAATTCTCCTACACACTGACAGTACAAGTGATCAAACACTTATTAAGGATTTTTGATATTTTCTATAAAAAAAAAAATTTGATATTTGTAATTAAATATTTTTTTAATATCTAAAATTCATAGTTGATTTGATCTAGCAGTGATTTGTGCATAGCACCAGTGGTTTGGTTTGAGTTTCTTTTCCGAACGCAGACGGCGGTACGGTAGACTTTGCGCCACGTTTTAAACGACACGGGCGAGGCACGTGACGTGTCAGGGACCAAACGACGTCGTGTACAGAGAATGGGTCCCGCCGATTAAAAATATCCGTTAGGAGAGCGAAAGCCGGTGAGATCCATCATCCAATGGAGAAAACAAGAAAATGAAAACGAAAAAAATAATGATTATAATGAAAACAAAAATCCGCATAATTCAGGGTCTGATCGCGACGAGATAACGAATCTGAAGCACCACCGCCCCCCTCTATTTTTACAATCGGATCCCAAACTTGGAATTCCAATTCACAATTCGCAGAGCCCTCCGGCGCGGCTCACAATTCTGGCGCGAAATTGGTTTCAAACTACGACTGGGTCAACCGTTCCGGCGAGGTACGAAATTGATTCAGATTCTAAGGTGTGTGTGGGAGGAGGGGTTTGACGGGAGAAGGAGTGAAAAGAAAAGAGGTAATCTTTTGTTGATTATGTAAATTTGATGATTGTTGTATTGGCAGATAAGGAAGGAAAATTGATGGATCGAGTTTAGGTTGATGTGGGATGGCGACTCCGGTTGAGCCTCCGAATGGGGTTAGATCCCAAGGAAAGCATTATTTTTCAATGTGGCAGACCCTGTTTGAGATTGATACCAAATACGTGCCGATAAAGCCGATTGGGAGAGGAGCCTACGGCATCGTGTGCTCTTCTGTGAACCGAGAGACCAACGAGAAAGTTGCGATTAAGAAGATCAACAATGCCTTTGAGAACCGGATTGATGCGCTGAGGACCCTGCGAGAATTGAAGCTGCTGCAGCATCTCAGGCATGAAAATGTCATTGCTTTGAAAGATGTGATGATGCCCATTCAGAGGAACAGCTTCAAGGATGTGTATTTGGTCTATGAGCTCATGGATACGGATCTCCATCAGATTATTAAATCGTCTCAGCCACTTTCCAATGATCATTGCCAGTATTTCCTCTTTCAGGTACATCGTCACCCTCTTTTTTTTTTTTTTATGTTTGTTACCCTTACCTTTTTGCTAAGTTAAGACATTCTCAGCCATTTTGTATTTTGTTGATTCCTACCTTGGAATCATGGCATGGCTTTGTGGAAATCTATCTTCCCTGGGACAGAATGTCTCAACCAACTTAAACTTATAATTAACATCCTTGGCAGCCAGAGGGAGGAGGATATTGAATTTATAGACAATCCAAAGGCGAAGAAGTACATCAAGTCATTGCCATATTCTCCTGGGACGCCCTTCTCCCGTCTTTACCCTGATGCCCATCCTTTGGCCATCGATCTACTACAAAAGATGCTTGTTTTTGACCCATCAAAGAGGATCGGTGTCACTGAAGCACTCCAACACCCTTACATGTCCCAATTGTATGATCCCAATGGTAACCCTCCCGCAGAGGTACCAATTGATCTTGACATAGACGAGGACTTGGGAGAAGAGATGATAAGGGAGATGATGTGGAGGGAAATGCTTCAATATCATCCTGAAGCTGTTACAAGCAACGGTCAAGTGTATTCCTAAACATCTTGTTTCTAGCTTCGGCAAAGAGGCCTTGGAAGCTGTTTTTGGTGTGAATAGGAAAGGTCAAAATCTTTGTTATCGTTTCAGCTAGCTTCATTTATCGTTTCCCTCCTAATAATCTTGAAGCAGCATGCATCAGTGGGTTTCGTCTCCTCGGATAGCTTGCTTATAAGTTATAAGCTACGGTGAGCCTCAGCCCTGCATGTAGGCGGTTGTTTAAGTTTTGTATATAGGTCTGTTGTTGTATGTATTCTATGTATCTGGGAGTTATTTCCGTTTGTAATTAGAGAACCACGAAGATACTATTTTTAATTTTGTTAACCTAAATTTTGTATGGTGGAACTGCACTTTTACCATCGCTTCATCTCTGTAAAATTACATTTTCCCATTTTATCTGTACTCATATGGGTGGGCCAATACCTTTATTTGGGCCGTTTGTGGTCCAACGCCAATGTAAAAGCCTCTGATGAGACGACAAGCTTTACTTGGGCCCAAATTGAAGCGTAGAAGCAACGTGCATATTAAATTCGATCCCTTCGGACGAAAAAAGTTAGGACCATCCTAACTCCTCTGACCAAGAACTGGCCAAATCGGAGAGTTTTCACGTGTTGGTGTTCCCCAGATCGAAGACCCAGAAGGCAAAAGAAAAATATATGTAAAATACGGGAACAGAGAAAGGGAAAGCAATTACTTCATGATATTCTTTTTCAGTTTTTGTTGGAACTCTTTTTCCCTTTTTTAAAGGCGGATTGTAGATTTCAGACCAAATGGAAAAAAGAAAAAAAAAGGTGCATGCTAGATGGTATATTGCATTGAACAATTCTTAGATTCACCCATAGGGTGAATGAGCATATTCACCCCGTTGTCGATTAACATATTTTTATTTAATAAATTTATAATCTAACGGTCTATATCTTAAATTATCATTTAAAGATCATTTCTGTAAAAAATCAATCGAATCGGAAATCATTTAATTATCTAATTGAATCAAACAATTGGATGGTTCTAACAACACTTACTACAACTATGATGAACCGTCCATGTATTTCATATAAATGAATAACTAAAAGGTCTTCAATTTAATTGATTTTTTACAGAGCTAATCTTTATATTACGTTATACAACATGAATGATTGAATTAAAAAATTATAAAGTTATTATGTATAAATCGTAAGAAAGGGTAAATTTGCTCATTCATCATCTTAAGGGTAAATTGTTCACTATGCTTTCATCACTTGTTGGGTCACCAGGTCACCCACTATTCACTGCTTTTTAGTGTTAATTTCACCATTTGGGTCACGAGTACAGTGTATTTCATGCCCTGGGTCACCCTGTATAGTGTTCTAGGTCACCATGGTGACTTGCACAGTGTATTTCGTGACCCAGAGAATGAAGATATACACTAAAAAGCAGTGAATAGTAAGTGACCCGGTGATCCAGCGGGTGAACTTGCTCTAAGTACGTAATCTTCTGTTAATGCAACAACAACACCTATGAAAAAAAAACAAAAAAAATTAGTTACACTGTCTGACCAATAAGCTTGTCCGATCGATCACTCTAATTTCAGCGCATCAATTTGAAAGGAATGACAATATCTTGGTAACTTTTCAGGACCAAACCGGAGATGTATTAATTATAAGATTTTGTGTCTCTTCTTGGTGTTGATATATGCATGATTGGGGGTCAGACCAATTTCTCATGCAAATAGCAAAGTAGGCAGTGGCAATTAGGCTTTTAGTGGAGCCACCTAAAAACTAATATGAGCTATGTACGCTTGTCGGCTGCACATCCAGGTCCAGGTCCAGGTCCAGGTCCAACTAACGCAACCAAACTCTGCAATTCCAACACAAGTTGCATCCTCTACCTAGCTTCACCTCTTTCATTTAATTATCATGAAGATATGATAAGATAAGAGCACCGAACGATCGAGCATATATATGGATGCTTTGTGTATTCATATGCCTTTACTTGTAATGAAACAGCTCTGTTCAATAGTGCTTTTCATAAAAACAGTTTAGAAGCTAGGCCGGCCTTCTTAGAGAAAGCAGCTGCAAACATTCGATCAGAAACCCTTGGAATACTCTTCTAACTGTTTTTGCCAAACGTGTTTAGAAAGGGAATTGATTATATGAAAGTGGTTTTGTCGATCGGTTCTAATTTCCATGAACAATATAATATCACAGGAATCATAAATAAAAGATCTCAAATACCAGTAATGTATGTACTGTGATAATTTACAGATATTACAGAAGGGGAGTGAAATTTGCACTCCACATTTTGCAAACAAAGGGTTTTTATTCCAAAAATACCCCTAGTCGTTTTCTTTCTTTCATTTGCCTTTTTATCTTTAGTTTTTCATATGCTCAGCTAGCAATGCGGATGACAGTCGAGCCTCTGTAGCTATTCAAAGACCCGGAGATAGTTAAGCCATGAAGTATTTTCCAGGGCGATTCTAGCCCTTGTATGTAATTTGGTGTTCACAATATTGCCTTTTTCACCTGATCAATCTTCCTTGCCGATAAACCCAGGTTGTGCTAGAAGCCTAGAAGACCGGTCTGGTGAGATCAGTGGGGACTTTAGGTTTGGAAAATTGGAATTATAGAAACGGGTGTCACTTTCACTGATGATCAAGCTAAACTGAACTTAATTGCGAAAGGTTGTTGATTTCTTAAAGAACTTGAAGAAACATTAGATGTGATGAACTAATGATTGATATCGATGCTTATCGATCAAAATAGGCCGTTGGCTGAAAGAGAAGGCATTTCCTTTCTTTGAGGGAGACGAATAAGCCCCAAAAAATTTTGAGTTGGGAATCAAGTTGAGAACGTTCATTCTTTTCGGTCTATAAGTTGGGATTTGGTTAATTGCAGGGTTGATTTGTGGGTATTGGGTGGTTTTAAGAGTTTGGCTAGTTGAAACCCTGTGCTATGGGGTTCAAGTTTTTTTTTTCTCTAATAGGTATTATAGGTTGGACTAGAAGGTTGAGAAGATAACAGGGAGATAGAGAAGATGATAGAGAAAGAGGTGTTGGAAACTTTCTGCAATTGTTCTCTCTCTCAGACGGGAGTTAAAGAAAAGCATTAGAAGTTGACGATGATAACTTTGTTATTTATGTGAATAAAAGTTACAAAGATAGTGTGGTTTGCAAAATATGGAGTGCAAATTTCACAACCGTTACAAAATCGTTAAGATTAGATTGTATGGCCTAATAAAAGTATAAAACACAAGTAAAGATCATGTTGCGCATGATCAAATACAGTATATATTGTCGCATGCATGAATATATAGTTCCATGCATTATACAATATAAGAAGATTAATTAGATTAGAAATATATGTAGACAATTCCTAAAGTCGAGAAAGTGCTGCATTTGATTCTCTTGTCTTGTTTTGGGTGTGGAGCTTTAATAGGTAATTGTTTAATACCACGTGTCTGCTTAATCTAGCTTAGGAGGCTAATCCCGCCCGCCGCTTTAATTGACTGATTGCCCGTAATATTATTCTTCGTCTCTGTGGATTTTCTTTGAACTTATTGATTTTGCAGATCCATCGAGAATATATGTATCCTGATCTTAATTATAAGTAAGTGCACTCTTCCATCGAACAGGATTCTCATTATAATCTGTACCATTTGATGAAAATCTAGCTAGAAAACCTTGATCCTTCTTTCTGGGTTTAGTTATCTGAATTGTAATATATAAGTGTAAGCAGCGCAGCTACTTCACAGGGAAGGTAGAGAAATGCAAGAAGTAAAGGACAAGTAAGAGGTAACCCTACAGTTATATATATTAAGGTAGGTGCGCGAATTGAGAAAGATGAAACGACAGCACTACTATATATACGTAAATGAAATCTTACTTTTTACGTACTGTCATTTTTACTTTTAAGTACACTGTGATCTTGTTCCATATATACTTTGATCTCACATGTCGGAAACCCAGTAGCTAACTTGCTTTCTGGATTGTGGAGGAAGATCAACCATAAAGAAATAAAGTTAAGTGTGACTTATAAACACTTTTCCTACGAAATATGAAACACATGCATGGGTGAGTTGATGTACATCAAACCCAACTCCATCTTTTCCATAGAGATCGAACCAAAGAAGAAGCACAAACTTCTCCAACAATCAAAGAAGACATCCGAACAACCCCACAGGTATACAAAGGGATGCACAAACCAATAAGTTTGGAAACATTTACTTTTCAGTGAAAAGAAGGAAAGAAACAAAATTAAGGAAAGCAAGAATGTGGAATTCATGACTTCTGCAGAAAAAAATAGGAAAAAAAAAAGTGAAAAAGACCATAATAATTTGTTTGGTGACCCCAAAATAAAAGCTGAACCAGATTATATATTGTAGGGACAACAAACCGACCATGGCTTTTTTTTCTTTCTCAATCTTGCTCGATCAATCAACATTAAAGAGCCATATGGCCGACTGGTTCTACTGCCTTCTGGTTTGATCATTTAATTTTTAATAATTGAAAGAGTGCTTCTATTCATACCTCTACAATTAATATATAGACCTCCCTAAATTTTTGTAAACATTTGTTTCCTATTTTACCCTCTAAAAATCTTAAAAAAAATTAAAAATTAAAAAAAAACTAACATGAAAAAAACCCAATCATGTATACCATCTTCATGTCCATGATTCATCATCTTTCTCTGTTGGTTTTCTCTCATATTCTTTTTCTTTCTCCGAGACCTCTTTCTCTCTGTTGTTTCTCTAGTTTGCCTCAAAATTCTCAGTAAGAACTTGGTGGTGTCTTGGTGATTACTAATTGCTATAGAATTGGGTGACTGAATTTTGCAAAAGTCTTGGTATATATCCAAAACACTTTTGAATCCAATAGTCTTTTTAAAACAAAAACTTCTCACTCACTATCTTCATCGATATCATCTTCTTTGATTTTAGGTTTTCATAAAGGCATGGGAGCATTTTAATTTAGGAATTGGGAAGCTTTCAAACTGTGCTAGAGTGAATTATTTATCAACAATTGATGCTGGCTTTCACGAGTTGGAGTTCTAGTTATGTGTAAAATTGTAACATCTTGTTGTGGAATGAAGAACATACATGAATCATCTATATTAATTGATGTGGTTCAAGATTAACCCAATTCCAGACCATATAAACTCAAACATATATATGAATCATCAATCTAAGACATTGCGTGTGAGAAAAAAGATATATATACACACACACACGCACACAAAGAAAGAGAAAGAGTGCGCTGGGGAGAGAGCAGAGAAATAGAGGAGAAAGAAAGAAGACTATTGGAATATGGAGGTCTTTTTTTGTCTCAAGGAATTGGAGGTCTAAATAGCTTTTCATTTTGTGTTTTGATGAACTAAACTAAATAGGTAGTTTTACAGTTTTCTAAAGGGGCATAATAGGATATAAATTTTTACAAAAATTTGGAGAGGTCCATATATCAAATGTGGAGGTATGAATAGAAACACCCTAATTGAAAAGATACAACGGAAAGAAGAAGAAAATAAATTCTCTTTGTGGCAAATGTTGTTGTTAATGATTTGAAATCTTGGAGAATCAAGGCTCAGATGATGCTGATTTGAGCATTTTATTTTGTATCGGCACCAATCAAAAAACTTTTCCTTACTGTGCTCCGTCATATATTCTAGTTCGAGGGTAAACGACAGTTCGTATTATTATCACTGTTTTGTTTAATGCTTATTAAATATCATTGGGTTCTGTCAAGGAAACCCTGTATTTAAATAGTCAATGAGAAAGGGGAAAAGATGAGAATCATAAGGCAAATTTAGCTGGAACAAGAAAAGAAATTGAACGATCCATAATATGCTGGGATCAAATAATCTTGAATTTATTGCATATATTGCTTTCAGTTGATTAAGATCTCTTTCTGGAAGCTTGGAATATTGAGGAGGTACGTGGCGCCAAATTAGTCATATAGGTGTGTAATGTGTACAAACTATATACACATATGGAGCTGCTTTCACCGTCCCAAATTCCCAATTACCATCCACATTATATATACGACTACTCTACAGTCTCTACTAAAGACTTCATAACGAAAGTGCATTAATTGACGCGGGGAAGTGGGTGGCGGGTGGCGGGTGGCGATACAACAAGCTAGGCCACTGTCTGCCTCAAATGGATCTAGCTAGCTAGGTACTCTATCTCCACGATTTGCTCTAGCTAACCTCTTCTCTCTATAAATAGGAGGACATGCATGTACAGTCTGGAATTCGACCTTTTACCAGAATTTTAACGGTGGGCTTTTTCCCTCCATCGCCATCTCATCTAGCTTCTTAAGGGGACCACTTGGACCTTTCACAATCACCGTGAGTGTACAGCACAACCCGGCCCTTTTAAGTTGGTTCGTAAACACTCACTCGACTTTAGGCTCCAACAACAATAATTGAGGTGAAACTTGTATATGAATATGGTAAAATCTTCATCAACTGGGGCAACCAACTTAATCCGGGAATGGTTGGCCGGATCACTTATAGATCAATTTGAGCTTCTGGCCGGGTCATTGTCAGGAATAATTGCCAGCTGCATATGCATATAAATATATGAAGTACTGGCCAGAATGCGCAAGTTGCAGGGTTAAGAATAGAGGCTGGCTCACCCTAGACTTAATAATTATTAATACACAGATAGATACAGTCAATTTCAAAGAGATTGTAATATCAGAAGAGATTGCTCCCCCTTCCCAACTATTTCCGTCTTTCTCACTCTTTTACTTCGTACTTTAATACCATAGAGCACTTTGCAAAGTATGGTAGAAACTGAACTATTCGATTTTCTTTGAATAATCACCAGAGACATAATTGATTAAATGAATTTCAAATATATTTGGATTGCTTATAAATATTACACTAGAATGAAATTTTTTCCTAAAAAGGAGAATTTCTAACATTCTGTTTCCTAAGCAAACAATTGAAACGTCATGTTCCTTTTTTTCTTTTTTTTTCTTTTTAATCAATGAATAACTTCATTAAAGAACAAAAATTAATTACAATGAGAATAGGTGTAAAGAGCTCCAAACAAGACTCTCCTCACTTCAGACTTCACAATTGAAGTCCATACTGACACACTGATGGAGCCAAACTGGCCCCGACTCCAAACATAAGAAAGGTTGACGTAACGTCATATTCTCTTTGAAATTTTCATTATCAAATTTTTTACTTTAAAAATGAAATTAAAATAATTTGAACTTAGATAAAAAGGATCTAAGTGTAATTAGCTTCATCACTTTGTACTTTTCTTAACGTTTTTTGAAGTAATGGTAATTTCATTGATAATAACGCATGTCAAGAATGTCATTACATACCCACCCGCTGACACATAACAATGGCCAGAACAAGGATTCGTGGATGAGCCACAGTGGTACATAGGATAGACCAACTATATTTAAACTAATCGCTCACTTAAAAACGAGCCTATAAGCTATGAAAAAACATAGCGAATAGACAAGCAAGCTACACTCGTTAGGTTCCTAATACAAGAAACTTATTGTAATTAGACAAAAAGCTAATAACATAGGTTTGGGCCAAGAGCCTAGACCCGAGCCCAAATTAGAAGCTATTGGACTAGGGTAGAAACCTGAGCCCAACAACCAGAAGCCCAATAGGGTAGTCAGCCAAGAAGATCCACACGGCCCATCAACCTTGCTTGGGCCTAGTCCACCATCTGCTCCCAACCTCGTCGTGCGTCACTTTCCGGCCCAGTTTGGTTTGATCCCTGCCGCCAACCCGCCTCGTCACGATTACACCACCATGGTAGCGATCCAACCGTCTCGAGTACATCGTCGACCTGCATCACCACCAAACAAACACAGTCCCCGATCCGGTTTCCCACAGCCCCGCACCACCACCGATCGAAAAAACCCAAATCGGCATCGTCGGTCCACGAAAACCTCCATGGAGATTGACAACCAACCTGAAACGACACAACCCACCACCTCCACCTCTAGCCTAGCCAAACCAAAACTGACAAAAACTGAGAAACAACCTTCTCCGATAGAGTCCCAAGGGCAGTAGTTATCGATCTCCCATCCGGCAGCACTCTCCAAGACGGCGGTGAGGTCGGAGGCCACCCCCGACGCCCAGGCGCCGTCGGACGAGACCAATTTTGCACCAAACGGAGAACGCGGCCTTAGGGTTTCGAGAGAGTTCAAGGAACTTTTTACTTCTATGTCCCCCTCATTTTGTACTTCTCTTAACATTGGAAGTAAAGAAAGGAAAGCAAACCATTATAATAAGGAGGAATGCTAGCAACTTTTCTATTTACTTTTCTCACTCATTCACGGACACATGTTCTTTTATTTCACTCAGATTCATGACATTAATATTGCCAAATTTAACTTTCATTTCTTCCAAATATGTCCCTAAGTATTGCTTATGAATAACTTTATTATTTTTCTTCTTTCTATTTAAATTCTTCTCTCCCCCCCCCCATGGGAGAAGAATTTCTTCCTCTTTTTTTTTTTGATTTGTCAATCACACGGTGTCCTCAAAAGCTTCGTAGGCTCAGAGACTAATTTGTGATCGGGGGATCTTGTCAGAACGCTTCCTCCCCCTGGCTACCAAGAATATATTGGGATTTAACTCCAATAAGCGTCGGCGAGATTCGAACCAGGGTGTGGGGGTTCCACACCTGGAGGCTCTTACCAACTCGACCACTTGTGGTGGTTTTCTTCCTCATTTTCTTGGTTCAATACAAAATCCTAATTCATATGATCATATTAATTAACAAATCACTATGATTGAGGGAGATTGATCACCAATTATTCAAACCCTTATTCAATTTTGATTAAAACCTATAATTAAACTACATGATCTAAGAACAAGGAATGCAAACAACAATGAAAGTTTCTGGGCTTCAATCATTATTTCTATTTTTTTCATTTACTTTATATTTTGTTCAAAAAATGGTTTCTACGATCTGAATATGTGTTTTTGCATTTTACTATGTTCTAATTTCTTTGATCTGGGCTATATAATTGAACCCAGAAGGTTTATAATTGGTATTTGGTTTTGGTACATATTTCATTATATTTATCCACAATGTTTGTTTGATCTGGCGTTGGAAACTTGTTTTTGTCTGGGTGTAAAATTCTCTTTTCTTCTCTGAGCTATGCAATTGTTCCTAGAAGCTATGAATCAAAGAAGAATTGGTATTGAACCAAAGAAGAAACAAACAAAAAGGAAAAGGAGGAAGAGGAATGACAGGCAGAAGACTTGTTCGCAGAGAGAGAGAGAAAGAGAGAAGTAGAAGATTTTTTTTTTAATTTTTAATTTTTATTTTATTAGGAAGAAGAATTATTTAAATGAAAATATAAGAAAATATGCTTTTGCAATAATTAGGAGTATATCTGGAAAATATAATACTTAATTTAAAAAATATTAAATGTTATATTTTTGAGTGAAATAAGATGACATGTGTCAGTCAATGAGTGAAAAAGACAGAAAGGGAAGGTGGGTAGAGAATGTTGCTAGCATTCTTCTATAATAAGTTAGAAAGTTAGGTCCTCACTCTGCATCAAAAAAACATATATGACCAAAATACGTCGACATAGGCCAATAAGATTGTTTTGGTGCTTTTTCTCCTCCCAAAGGCCATAACTACAGTTTTAACTCTTCTTTCTATAATTGCACGGTAAAATTTGTCCGTGCAATGCTATTTCTACTGTTCCAGCCTTCCAAGGTTACCTTTTACTCTCAATAAGACTCAGAGCCTAAGGGCAACTCCAACCATAGGGGTTTTACCCTATATTTAAGACCTAAATGAGACTTCGGCTCTCCAACAATTCATTTTAGGGGGAGTTGGTCTTAGAGCAACTCCAACCTTTGGGTTCAAAAACAGAAATTGAACAAAAATGAGACTTTTCATCTCCAACCAAGAAATTTAGAGGGGGCTGGTCCTATAAATATGGGACTTGGGCTCATTTGAAGTCTCAAATTTGAGACTTTTCCAAGACCAGGACTGGACATTGTGCATGGGGCCAGCCCAATTGCTGTCTCAGCCGAATTGAGCAACGCAATGCGCCTGGACATCATGATGAAGGAGACGCGCTGATGCTGCTGAAGGGAAGAAGAACACGCGCGCCAAGGCGCTGGAGAGAGAGAGCACCATGCTTTTTAGTCTGCAGACGTGGGGCCCGCGCACAAAGTTTGTCCCTTGCCGGCCGTTCCCCAACGGTCATGAAACGGACGGCTGAGATCGGTCATGACCCACAATGGACGGTGAGATGTGGAGTGTACTGATTTTACAAAGTTTGTCCCCTGCCGACCGTTCCCCAACGGTCATGAAACGGACGGCTGAGATCGGTCATGACCCACAATGGACGGTGAGATGTGGAGTGTACTGAGTTTTTTTTCGCTGATACTGATCTATTTCCAATCCGGGGGCTGAGATTTGAGGTAAAAAACCAATCAACGGCTCTTATTAAATCAAGGATTATTAATTCTATTTTGTTGTAAAAAATAGTGAAAATAGCACCCTCATATAGCACTCATGGTTGGAGATGAGAATTGAGTCCTATAAGAATAGTGCAACAAGGGGGTGCTAAAATGAGAATAGCACCCCCAAATGGTGCCCATGGTTGGAGTTGCCCTTAAAGATATAGGACTTGGTCTCAAACCAAGTTTCAAATTTGTGATTTTTCCAGAACCAGAACCATGAACAATAGCTTGGGGCCACACATTTTCAATTAAATCAATTACCATGTTTTTGATATAATATTGATAAACATTGTACTTATATTATATTTTAGAGAAATTTTAAATACACACCCCCAATTACTTAATACACACCCTATTCTCAATACACCACTCATTTAATTTACCATTCTAATATTTTACTAAATATAAAACCCAAAGTACATAAAATACCCTTAATCTCAAAAATCATGAAATATTATATTATTTGACCATGTTAAGGCTACTATTTAGTATGATTAGTATAGGTTGACGTTTTGTAAATGGCCATATTGATTACTTGTGTTAAATATTGGGAAATCCTTAAAGATTTATTATTGTTCCTTTCAAATTTTTAAACATGAGAATAATAAACAAGATGAAGAACACACGCCTCAATAGTGTGTTTGGATGAAGTAAAAAGAGATGATATTTAAAATGAAAATAAGCAGTTCATAACTTCTTAACATGAATTATCTCATTTGACATTCTATACTTGGAAATTATGAATTTCTCTATGGAAAGAAATGAATGAATTGATTGTCCGAATTCTTCACTTCAATTTCCATCAAAATATGTATCATTTCAAATTTCCTTACAAAAGTTTACTTTTCTTACTTTATTAGTTTCCAAAACAAGGTCATTTTCGTTTTCAATATTTTAACTTGTTTTAAATCTTCTTAATTTATTACACATTCAAATTCTGAATAAATACAACTAAACAATGAAAATTACAATTTATGGAAATTCTAATTGATGGAGTGGTAGATTCCATCGTTTTAAAATTTCTCATCAAGTTATAATTATTTCATCCAAACACGACATAATTGAAGAGAAGATTGTTGAGCGAGGTCTTAAGAATCCATGTCAATGGTCGAAATTGATATGATTAAGTGTGGAGAAGAAAGATGTATTACAACGTCCAGGGTTTAGAAGAAGAGACGTAAAAAAGAATATAGGCGTGATTAAAATTTTTTTTCTCTTCTAATATATAGATGTCTATTTTGGACATTTAACCTATCTATAAAATTTGATTTAAAATATAAAATAATAAGGATGTGTATTAAGTAATTAGGGGTGTTTATTTAAAATTTCTAAAAAAAAAAAAAAAAAACAAAGAAAAGAAAAAAGAAAAAAAGGAAAAACAGAGGTGACCTAGCCCAAAGTACAAAGCCGACCCAAACGAAAAGAAAAAAAGGCCCTGCGGCCCAGACAAAAAAAAAAAAAGAAACAGGCCCAGTGTCCCAGACAAAAAAAAAAAAAAAAAAAAAAAAAAAAAAAAAAAAAGCGGCCCCGGGGCAAAAAAAAAAAATATAGAGAGAGAGAGAGAGAAGGAAAAAAAGTGAGGGATATAATCGTCATTTTAGGACCTGTTGTATGAGAATTAGAAAGAATAAGGACTAAACTGTTTAATTTTATGCAAAACTATGAGGAGTAACGAGTATTTAGTCCTAAAAAATAGCACCCCTATATAGTACTTCATGGTTGGAGATGAGAATTTGGTGCTATATGAATAGCGTAAGAAGAATGTGCTAAAATGAGGATAGCACCCCCAAATGAGACTTTATGGTTGGAGTTGCCCTTGGTCTCAAACACTCTGTTGTTAATTAGTCTAGGACACAATTATTTTGAAAATACAAGGACAAAATGTGTTTTTCTAGAAAATGGGGATTGCAGTGCACAGATCAATCCTTACTGGGCAGCATAAACCAAAATAGCAAACTGAACACAGATTTTGGTCACGCAGTGAAAACCTCAAATATGAGATTAAAAACACTGCGGAGCTTTTACTCTTGAGAGCCCAAAATAAGAATCATCTTATTTAAAAGGATATGTTGTTTTACAAACTTGAATAACACAAAGTTTGTCTATCTTCTTGAACTCCTTCACTTGAATGATCACACGATCTTGCTCTTCTTTCTTCACAGTCTCTCTACTGATCTCAATAGAGTATTTATGTGATCACATGATCTTGCTCTTCTTTCTTCACAGTCTCTCTACTGATCTCAATAGAGTATTTATGCATATGAAAACATGATCAATAACACTTATACATGGACCAAGTGTATTGACTCTTTGTGAAGACTCAAACTCAAACAAACATGCAAGACTCTATCAATATTCTTGCGTCTCTAGAAGCCTCCCCCTTTGCTGTATGTTTTTCCAAGCTATATGAATAGCTGCCGCACCAACCAAAAACCAATTAAAACAACCTTTTACCCTAATCCCCTTCTACAAGGAAAAACAAATCTTTTTGTGTTAACAAAATATAAACAATTAAGGAGACCAAATATTAAAATACTTAGGAAATCAATAATATACTTTGGCACACAGAAAAATATCTTTAAAAGAATAAAAGATATTAAACCCATTAAACTGCCAAGATACTTTCCTGTTTTGTATGGAATGCGAACACACCAAGTTGATCAAAACTTGTACCTACAATCTCCCCCTTTGACGTTCCTATACAAAACATAAATTAAGACAAACTCTCCCCCTCAACAAGTACAGGAGGAGCGTCACAACTCTTCATCCATTCATTCCTGAAACATTTCTCACACATTGGTAAAATGCATAAGATAGAATAACGTTATCACAGTCATACCAAAGATAGAATAATGTTTCACACATCTAATTTCTCCCCATTTTTGAATAGGAATGACAAAGGTAAATGATGTAACGGAAGCTATGTAGAAGAAGGATCACCCTTATATCAATTAGAGAAAGATAGTCCAAGTATCAATACTCCCCCTAAGTGTGATTGTGTGATGAGAGATGCAAGAATGAAATGCAAACCCACAATGAGTGGGTTGTATCCAAATGCTAAGAACATATTTAATTCGCATAGATTTTCCAACAAGAGCAATACCACTTAACCATAAATAAGGGTGCAACAAAATAAGTTCACACATGCGAATCGATTTCGACAACCACAGGGTAAGAGAGAGGATGATCGAGTATTCTATGCCTCTTGGTGTGTAAAGTGAACATAACTCAAGATGGGGTGTGTAATATTTGTGGAAACCTGAAAAGCAAGGCTCACATACGAAACAAATTTAAGCACGTAAACTATGTTCCCCCCTTATAACACCTTGTGGGCATGATTTTGAATTTTTTTTTTCTTTTTGCCTTTCACACAAAGTAAGATTTTTGCTCAAGAAAACTACGACCCGTGTAATGAGTATTATGCTAGCAGCTCCCAAGTCAGATGACGTTAGGGTACTAAATGTAACAAAGACATCCCAAAGAGCATATCTACTCAAGTCAATAGTCTCACAATCCTCCGGGGTGACCAAACCATTCCTGTTTATTCCCAATCCTCATATCGTTTGTCACAACCGAGGCCTGTTTACTTTGGGAATAGCCTGGCCATGCTCCATAAACCAATAATTTTTTTTTAATTTTTTTTTTTTATATCAAGGAGCAACAAACATAAGGAATAATTTCGTACATGAGCATTGAGAACAAGCCAACCAACAATTATGACTTACAACCACTTAGATTATGTGTGCATGTGAGGAATCAAGATTGTGGAGAATATGTTGTTCAAGCTCACAATTATAGAGTAATGTAAGAACAGATTCAAAACATGCTAGGCACCTTATTGCACACAGATTCAAAGAAAAGAGTATGACCGTTGTCCATCTAAGTTCAAAATAATATATCAGACACTCGGGGATACAAACCACCATTTCAATCCTGAATTTCCAGAAACTGAACCTAACAATGCAAAATTTTAAAGAAAATGCACCTATACTATCATGAAGACATATAACATGAAGGCATGCAAAATGGATCAAGTGAAGTGAGAGTATCAATACTTAGAGCATCCACCAACGGTGTTTCTAAGTGATTCAAATTGAGTTCTGTCTAAGGGCCTACTAAACGAATTAGTCAATTTGTGTTCAGTAGGAACAAAAGCAAGCTCAAGCATATTATCAAAATTATCCGTATGAGCAGAAAAATGATTATTTGAACCTTTTTTTATCCAGATTTGCTTCTGTTTTGTCTTTGTTTCCAGATCCACGAGGATTCCAGCCAGCTTTACAATTCTGGCGATCATATTCAGACCCTCTTTCAACTCAGCTTGTAACGAGGCAAGTGAGTTAATTCTCAACATTTTCCTCTAATTTTGAGTAACCATGCGAAGCATATTGCACCTAGGATGTATGCGTCCTAATTTTCCACAATAATGACAAGTAGGAATGAAATTTTTGGGGTTATGAATATATCTGGGCTGACAAATTTTGTCAGGACTTACCGAGGAGCTTTTCTGAAGTGTTTGGTGAGCCACCCGTGGTTCTGATTTTGCAAGCAACTTGGAACCAGACCCATTTTCACAAGAACTTTGTGGCTGACTTGATGAGCTTTCACATTCCACACTTTTTACAAAGCTCAAAGGCTTGCAGGTCTCACCATTGTATCCTAATCCCTCTTTGTTGCAATCCAATCATTTTTGAGACTTTTTCAGACCCTATAGAGAACTTGTTCAAGCTTTCCTTGACCCTCAATAATTCATCCTGCAACTTCTCATTTTCAAGGGTTAGAGAAACATTTAGATTAGATTGAGCCTTTATTTCAACTTGCAAAACTTTGATTTTGTTAGTGAGCTCATCATGTTCCTTGTCCCAATCTTGAGAACCGGCCTTACCCTGCAAAACTTTGATCTTATCAACAAGGTTAGCACGCTCTTCTTCCCAATCTCTCAAAGAAATTTCAAAATTTTGCTCAATTTTTTCTTTTTCCACTCTCAATGATTCAACTTCTTTTTCAAGTTTGTAATTTTTTTTAAGAACAATTTTTGAAGCATTTTACAATTGCTTACACTTTTCATTTGTTTCTTCATCAAGAGTATCATCTTCTAAATCAGAAACATTAGATAATTCAGAATCAAAAGAGGAAGTAAGAGCAAGATTTACCTCTTCGCCATCGGATTGAGAACCTTCATCACTGTCACTCCAAGTAGATTTTAGAGCCTTGTTTCCACGCAAATTATGCCTCTTATTGCCACAATTGGCAGTAAGGTGTCCAATTCTACCACACTCAAAGCATTTAGGTTTGTTAGGAACAATTTTCGAAGAGTTTCCAAATGATTTTTTGTTTTTCAGAAAATTTTTGAACTTTTTTGTCAACAGCGATAAGTCCACACAATCATTATCAACGTCATCTTTCTTTTTAACAGAAGAGAAAGCAATATTTTTTTACCTTTTTCTCGGGCTTGATCCTCATCTCAAAGGTTTTGAGATTACCTATAAGTTTGTTAAGAGAATAAGTGTCCATGTCTTGAGTCTCCTCTATAGCAGTCTGTTTGGATTGAAACTTTGATGAAAGAGACCTAAGAATTTTCTTGACAATCCAATGCTCTTCAAAAGGTCACCAAGACTGCGAACTGACTTGTCACATTCATAAGACGAGCATGAAAGTCATCAACTGATTCATCTTCCCCCATGGTCATGTTCTCAAATTCCAATACAAGTCTTTGAAGCTTCTGACCTCTACCCTTCTTATTTCCTTCGTAAGTCACCTGAAGCAAGTCCCGAGCTTCTTTGGTTGTGTCATAGTGGCTAATTCTCATCCTCTCCTTCTTAGAAAAAAGCTGTGAATAGTGAATTTCTAGCCTTAAAATCACAATTTCTGTCACGAACTTCCTCATCTATCCATTCCTTCCTAG
>BDJD01007158.1:0-16941 GCA_002564525.1 Rosa multiflora
TAGCAGCTTTCAGCAATAGAATCTGTAAAGTAGACATGCCTTGTTGTTTTGGCTTCATACTTTTGTGAGTTTGAATCTTGGTATGTAGTGACAGAAGAATTCTTACAGTTACATCAGTTACCTGAAAACTATTGCAATATCCTTACTCTTTATGATGCCGGAGCATATGAGGCAACATCAAATACATTATTTCAGCATTTAATTATAGATTCATAATCTTTAATAATTTATTATCAAGATATTTTTTAAGGTATCTTTTTACATTTAGTTTAACATTTACTTTTAATTAGCTTTCTATTTTAGCTTAAATTTGCTTATTCTCCAAGTAGTGTAATAAATAAGAGTATTGTAATCGTTATTAAATAGCTTACGGTTTTATGATTAAAATGAGTTTAATTGTGGCATGAATTTACCTTATTTTACAAGTTTGCTACTTCTTAGTTCTGTATCTGTTCATTGAGTATTGGAAGCATATGTTCTATACCTGATTCCCCATCACCTTCGAAATGCTTACATTCGGATTAAGATTATCCTGAACAGAAACAATATATTGTAAAATTCTAGCATTTCTTCCATAATCGAACGGTGCTAAAGAATCCACTCAAATTGCATTAGTGTAGTGTTGTTCAAAATTGTGTGTTACAACATGGCCTACAAAGAAAAGGGTCGTGGTGCCACTCGAAATCTCCTATGGGACTGAGAAAAAGAAGACACAAAGCACACAGGTTGTATTGTTCGAACAATACTACTCCCTTTAGCTTAGTGACCTTGCCGAAAGTTCTATCCTGACGTCGAAAGATGTCTCTACTAAGCCGGTAGCAAGCCAAATGCCACCGCCGTCCTTAGCGATGGAAACCCCATTTTGATAGCATGTACAAGCTTAGCTCTCCAAACAAATAAGCCATAGATGATATGACACTATGTTCTCCAAAAGAAGGTAAAACTGATACGACACTAAGTTGAATTCTTTGTTTGGTTCTCTCTAAGGTAAAATATATTGGGATAACGCGATCTAGACATATTTAACTCGATTCAAACTTTTGAAGTGAATGTCTACTGTATTTGGAATTATTTGAGTTTAAGAAACCAAATAATCTAAAATCAGGTCATGGACTCCAAAAGAAGGTAAAACTGATAAGCCATTGTTGATGGATACCAAAAGTTGTTACTCACTTTCTTTTCCCACTTAATTGTGAAATCAAGAAATTGAAAATACTATAAATAGATTTTTGGCTGGTTCAATCTTTCTTTGAAATAATATTTATTAGGAACCTTACCATGCATGTAGTTACAATTTATATGGTCAAGCGGCCAATTGGACCAAAATAGCATGTATAGCACTTTTGGTTGGGAACATAAAATTAGCTGAATATATTGTAAATAAGGGAAAATTTCGCAAATAGTACATCAAGTCACTAATAATTCTTATACATAAAGTTTCAAACCAATCATTTTGGTACACGAAATCTGAAACTTCACCCACTATCAGTACACGACGTCAATGACGCCGTTAATTTGACACCAAAATGTCTATTATGCCCTTAGTTTTTTTTTTTCTCTTTTTTTTTTCCTTCGTTTTTATCTCTTTCTTCTTCCTTCTTCCGGATCCACGAAACCCACCTCTGTTCTTAGAGAGAGAGATCTGAGGAAGGAGGCATCGAATAGATGAAGAAAAATCAGAAAGAAAGAAAGGAAAACCAAAGAACAGAGGTGAGTTTCGAAGTGGGTGAGCTCGGGCTTCTTCTCACATGAAGAACAGAGGTGGGTTTCGTGGAGCTGGAAGAAGGAAGAAGAAAGAGATAAAAACGAAGGAAAAAAAAAAGAGAAAAAAAAAAACTAAGGGCATAATAGACATTTTGGTGTCAAATTAACGGCGTCATTGACGTCATGTACTGATAGTGGGTCAAGTTTCAGATTTCGTGTACCAAAATGATTGGTTTGAAATTTTATGTATAAGAATTATTAGTGACTTGACTGATAGTGGGTCAAGTTTCAGATTTCGTGTACCAGAATGATTAGTTTGGAACTTAATTAGTGGTGTTTACTTGATGTACTATTTGCGAAATTTTCCCTTATTTACAATATATTCAACTAATTTTATGTTCCCAACCAAAAAGTGCTATACATGCTATTTTGGTCCAATTGGCCGCTTGACCATATAAATTGTAACTACATGCACGGTAAGGTTCCTAAATATTATTTCAAAAAAAGATTGAACCAGCCAAAAATCTATTTATAGTATTTTCAATTTCTTGATTTCACAATTAAGTGGGAAAAGAAAGTGAGTAACAACTTTTGGTATCCATCAACAATGGCTTATCAGTTTTACCATCTTTTGGAGTCCATGACCTGGTTTTAGATTATTTGGTTTCTTAAACTCAAATAATTCCAAATATAGTAGACATTCACTTCAAATATTTGAATCGAGTTAAATATGTCTAGATCGCGTTATCCCAATGTATTTTACCTTAGATTTGAAGGCTTGGTGACCTGATTTGTGACTTTGAGCCACTAGACAGCCAATTCCACCAGAGAGAGGCTGACTGGTCGGAAAAGACTAGCCGTGCATAGCAACTACGACCCAAACAAACCAATAGAACAAGCAAACTGGAGGTCCGGAGGTCCGTCTAGCTGCCCTAAGTTTATGAGCCCGTAACCCTAGCATGTGAGGCGCATAGCCAGACAGACACCTCCACTTCGCAACTTCACTAAAATCTAAGGTCAAAAATAAAATGCTAAAAATGTCTCTCCATATCTGACCGACTGACCACCCTGTCATCTACATTAAGACCTCGCATTCAATGAAAGGATTCAGAAAATTAAGGTCTCCTTCTCACTCGGTAACGGACGGAATCATCACATTCATACACACATAACTGTCGTCTCCCTAATAAACACCCTTTACGTCAGAACAACATAACAGCACCCTTCAAATTTTACCCAATATGCCCCTCTCCCCTCTCCCTTTCCTCATCGTCCTCGTGCTCTGGTAACTGTGAACAAATAATATCAAATCAAATAAATGCTGTTATTTTCACGCATCTCAAAGATGGAAACTGCTCTATATCACTCAAAAAGCTCAACTACCCATATAACATAATCAGCATGGTTTTCTGGCAATTGGGTCTTTTCTGTTTGTAATTTCAAATTTCAAACACCATTCTGAAAATGTGTATCTCTATGCCACCCATAAACAAAATTTGAACCAAGCATCGCACTTTTACTTCACTAAGCTCTGTGCAGAAACAGACAGAAAAACCCGCCGTGCATGAAACAGGAAGCTGTTTTTATTTGATTATGTGTCACTGTTAGTCAAAGGGCAGGTACTATTTTAGTCTCTAGTCGTTTGGAACTAAGCTCCGATTCTCTCCGAACTTCTTGTTCCTTTGTTTAAACTAAATCTCAGTTACTAGTTTTAGTTGGTATTTCTTGCTCAGCCGCATCGTTGTCACTTTTTTAGTGTGACCAGCAAGATTTGAAATTTGAGGAGGGAGAATATGGATGTGACTTCATACCCAGTTGACGTTTTGGAGAGACAAAGTAGCCTTTGAGTTCAAGTTTGGGACTTTTTCAGATTGAGGGTCCTTTTAAAAGAAGAAGAAGAAGAAGAAGCTTTAGAAATTTGGGGTCTTTTTTGGTTCTAAAAAGTTTTCTTCAAATACCCATTTCAATCAAAGAGATCCAGGTTAGTTTCTGGAAACTGGGCCTCCATTTCTTTGTTCTGTTCTGTTTTGTTACCTTGTTTTAGATTCAGAAAAAGATGGGTCTTTTAATCTTTCTCATGGCTCAGGTCATGATCAGTGTGAAAATAAATGAAGGGTAGGGGTCTTAATCTTTTGGGCATTAGGGACCACTGAGATCCGTCTTTATTTCTTTGTTTGAGTAATTTGGTTGATCATGTCGTATAGAGTGGAGGCTTCTGCAAAGCAAACGCCTTTGCCTTTTTGACTCTACTTTTGCAAGCACTGAGATGTAAACACCCAGTGGCGTTTCTCAGTCAAATTATGTGTGAGAAAGGCTGATTGGGTCTGTTTCAGACCTATCTATCTATCTATCTATCAAGTTTTTAATTTCAGAGGAAGTAGGAAAAGAATGGGGCAGAGCAACCACTGAAGCACTACCTCTTTTCTTATGAATTTGAGAAGCCTTTTTCTGAGGTTATGTGGATGCACTGCGGTCCTGTTACCTCACAAGGCAAGCTGCTTTTGTCTTGCACGAGGGCTGAGAGTTAACCCCACTCTTTTCTTTTGCATTTAGTGTCCTACCTACTACTGTGCAAAATGCCCTTTACTCTAATCTAATCATTCATCCCTAAAGAGACGATAATTCCTGAGCTTTTTCGATTTAATGCCTTTTGAACAGCTTTGTTTTTTACGGAATGTACGATGAAATGGATTGCCATATGATGGAACTGCAGAACGTTGTTGGTCGAATTTCCCCATTTTCTCTTTTGAGATTTTAGTCAAGTGTGTTATTATTTGATAACAGTAGTTGGGGTTACAAATATTGTCATGATAATATTTGTAAGGTTGTGTTGAAAATGACTGGTAGCTAAAGCATTCATGAGATTGCTTGTCTTTATGCGGCCTCACAGGTGTACAGTCCTTTTTCTAGTTCTGCATCTCATGAGGGGTGTCTCCAATTTATACTAAGATACTCGGACACAGAGCATCTTGAAGTATCTCATTTTAAAAATGCAAAAGAGCCAGACGTTTTACCTTTGAAGTGGATTTGCAGGATTTGTGAAAGCTTGTTTGTACCTGCGTATAGTTTCTGGTCTTCTAGTACCAGAAGCCAGGCTGTTTCTGCGTTTGGAGGATTTGCTTTATGTGGTAAAAGCCAAACCCCATGATCGCAGGATGATGTGTGACTCACTGATTGTGCAAACTAAGTTGAGCCAGTAAGGCTGCATTCTTGTTCTTTGTAGTTACACTTTCTTGTTTAAGTTATATATGCAGGGGATCTCTGAGCTTATCCTTTGTAATGATTTCTTCTTTGTTCTTTGGTTGCATTTTGCAGAAATGATTCCCTCTGTAAATATTCTCATTCTAGCATCTCATGTGATTCTGAATTTCAGTCAGAGGTTGTGAAAGATGACTCGTTTTCTAAGGTAAGCACTGGTGCACATCTTCCTGGCAAATGCTTTCAAATTTCTTTATAGTTCTGTTGGGAACCATGTGAATTCGATTGATCTGGAAATGAATCAATTTGTTCTGTTCATTTGTAAGTGAAGTCTACTGTTATTTAATGAAGATATTTCCAGGTTAGTTTAGTAAATTTAGGACATTGGCTCTCTCTTCTACAGTTCCTAAATTTGGTATTTTGTTTGATCTTTAGGTGAGTAATCCTGATGAAGGTATTGAACGATTTGGATCATGCAATAAAAGTTCATACCCGTACAAGTTCCAGCTTGAACAGGATGTAAGCTTTTTCCCTGAAAGCAACAAGCAAATTATGTTTCTCTTTTCTACTATTCTGTTTGCATTTGTAAGGGGTTCATGTGAAAGTTTAGGGATAATAGTACTTAACAAAGGAATTTCTTTCAAATTTCAATAAGATGTGCTAGTTAAGAGGCAGTTGTGTAATAGCATCAACTAGAGGGATTCATATTCCATACGGTAGTTAATGGTATGCTAGAGCCATTTTTAGCAATCCTGTATTGTCTTTGAATGTGAAATTCCTCATATTGCACCTAGTGAGCATCTCACCAGTATCCTAGAGTTGTTATATATTTTAAGACATCTTTGCCATAGTGTCACCAATGGATGTGTTGCTACTATAGGTACAAAGATTGGAACAGCAGCTGCTTGAAGAAATAGAGCTACATGCTATTCTGGAAAATGCAATTGAGAAAAATGCTACTAAATTCTCCAGTCCAGCATGCCTTCCTTACAATGTATGTTTTCTAAACATTGTTTAATTTATTCTCTCTCTATTTCAGCATTTCCTAAATCATCAGCTCAACAAGCGAGTGAATGTCCTAAAATTAATCTAGGGGACATTTGCAAATTATTGACTCTAGGCTTCAGTGCAGACTAATTTGTAGTTTGTGAGTGATGTGAGATTCCCCTGCTTAATGTTTGATTTTAATAGTTTATTTTTGAATCTTCTGTTACATAAAACCTATGTACAGGCTCAAGAGCTCCTAAGCAATATTGCTGCCCTGGAGGTTACAGTTTCAGAACTAGAACAGGAGTTGGTTGCTTTGCATTTCCAACTAAGTCAAGAAAGAAATGAAAGAAGGCTGGCAGAATATCGTCTGAGGCATCCATCTCCTCAGTCAATGTCTCCTCGCTTGTGTGGTATTATGAAACTGCCGGTATGATGTCTTGTCATATATTGTTCTCATGTTGTATAATGGCCTGGATGAAATAGAGTAATATTGCTCATTTTATGGATGTAGTCATTGATATTGTTGTCTGTGCTTATTTAGATTCATTTTCTTTAAAAGAATAAACTGTAGTAACAAAGTGATGTCATAACATGTTTTCACTTTATCCAGAGTTCATCTCCTTCGAGGTGTACAGAGCAGTCTAGTCCTGAAATTCATCATTATTCAGGAGATGACTCATGGCAGGAGCCACAAGATCAATCATCAGAAACTAGCGGTGAAACATCTTCCATGCAATCAGTAACTGAGGTATCTATTAGTGTTTCATGTCAGATACTGCTTTCAACTTGATGATATCGATAATTTTAATGTTCAAAACTAAAAGCTCAAAAAAACCCTAAAGTACACGTACACAAAACGGTACATCTGAGATCCATGGTGACAAGATATTGAGGGTGATTTTCCTTGTTCCTGGGTTTTAATTTTAATCAATTTAAATCTCTTTTGGTTCTGGTCACAGAGTAAATTGACGTCAATCAGCTTCATTCATTGTAATTTTAAGTTGATTAACGATACTCTTTTTTATTATTATTATATTATGAACATTTATTTAAAAGATCATAGTAGTAAAACCAGTGGCATAACATTTTCTTGTGAACTTTTGTATCAGATTGCGGTGGACTCAGTTGCATGTGGCCATGATATGAAAAACTGTAGGAAGATGGATCTCGTATCTTTGCAACCTTCTGACTTCAGGAAGCTTCCTAAAGGGATGCCCTCCAAGGGCCTGTGGGATCATCCTAATCAACTGTCAGAGGAGATGGTTAGATGCATGAAAAATATTTTCATATCTTTGGCTGATTCAGCCTTACCGTCAAAATCTTCTTCCCAAGAGAGCCAGTTGTCACCTCTGTCACCACGTGGACATCTTTCTAATTCCTCATGGTGGTCATCATCTGAACGGTCGATGATTTCATCATGGGTACAGAGCCCACAAGTAGATATACAGAGTAACTCTGAAGTATTAGCTTCAGAAAACGCCTGTGATCCCTATAGAGTTCGAGGGAAACTGAGTTGGGCAGACATTGGGAGCTATGGACTAGCAACTGAAGTTTCTTGGATGTCAGTTGGGAAGAAGCAATTAGAATATGCTGCTGGTGCTCTGAGGAGGTTCAGGTAAGATCTTCTTCAACTTCATTTGTTTTGAATTTTCTCATCTCTTTTGGCAAATTGTAATTGAGATTATGATCAAGAAGTTTCGAAGATGTGATTCATAAATTTCAAAATAGCCTTCTCGTATTTTGTTAAGACTAATTCTATAAAATTATACTCCAAGCTTTTAACTCACAGTGTTGTCATCTAAGTCTCTCTTAGTGTAGCTATGTCACGAGGATAAATAACTGGAAATTTTATGAACCCACCTTTGTCTTGTAATACTAAATTGTTGTTTTGATAGAGCTGATTACAAATGTCTGTTTTTTCTTCTTCTTCTCTGGGAACAGAGTACTTGTGGAGCAACTGGCAAAAGTAAATCCTATCCATTTGAGCTGCAATGAGAAGCTTGCTTTCTGGATTAACTTATATAATGCACTGATCATGCATGTAAGTTTCCAATATTTGATCACACGTTTACATTTTTTGTGATGGTCAACTTTGTTAAACATGCATATGAACACTGGAGTTATCTACCTCTTACTGTGAACAGGCTTACTTGGCTTATGGAGTCCCTAGAAGTGATTTGAAGCTCTTCTCTTTAATGCAAAAGGTCTGCTTTCTTATAAAGCTCCCTGTAGTTTTATATGTAAGATTTAGATGACATTGAAATGTCATTGATGTACAACTCAATGAATACCTACTGGCTTTCATATTCAGACTGTATTAATTGGTGGAAATTCTCCTTTTGCAGGCAGCTTACACTGTTGGGGGACATTCTTACAGTGCCACTGCTATTGAGTACGTAATTTTGAAGGCGAAACCTCCACTTCATAGACCACAAATTGTATGATCTTTGTTCAATGCTCCCTGAAAATTTACCATGACTTTATTCCCTTCATATATTTCATTCCATGGCTGACATATGTAGTGAAAAATATCAGGCTTTGCTTCTTGCCCTTCACAAGCTTAAGGTCTCAGACGAGCAACGGAAGTCTGTAATCGATACATATGAACCACTTGTAACCTTTGCTTTAAGCTGTGGAATGTACTCCTCACCGGCGGTAATTGTTACACCTGTGCTATGTGCAGAAGGATTCTTTTAAGTTTTGTTTTATTTTGGAAGTTGACCTGAATTCTATGTCTTATTAAATGCAGGTAAGGATCTACACTGCTGAAAATGTAAGGGAAGAACTTCAGGAAGCACAGCGTGATTTTGTTCGAGCTTCAGTTGGGGTTAGTAACAAGGGGAGGTTGTTGGTGCCAAAAATGTTGCACTGCTTTGCCAAAGGCTCTGTGGATGATTCAAATTTGGCTGTATGGATATCACATTACCTCCCGCCCCACCAAGCTATCTTTGTTGAGCAATGCATATCACAAAGGCGACAAAGTCTGCTTGGTTCGCGCAACTGTGGCATTTTGCCATTTGATTCACGCTTCCGATACCTATTTCTGCCCGACAAAATTCCATTATGATGATTCCCGGTAATACTACACTTAAATACCCTGGATTAGTCTGTTCAGGTTGAGCTAAAACCAGATGGTTGAAGTAATGGTACAATTAGAAACACAGGTCAGTTTGGTCTTTCACCTCATAGACCTCTTATAATCCCTCATGGGTGTTGTACATTTTGTTAATGGATAACAGGAGTTCAGATACAGTGTGTAGGAGATCGTTGTGATTCACTTTTATTCCACAAATGTCAAATAAGAGTGAGCAGTAATTATCTGGTGACTTCTGATTGCTGAAATGCAATACTGTCAGTGTCCGAGAGTTACACTGTGTTGAGGATTTTTGGTCGTTCAAGTTCTTGTAAAGTTGGTCTTGAATCCAGTAACATCATGAATCTGTAAGATGATAATGTGCAGTCATTAGCGTTATACAACTGGCTGAATTTGCTGAAGGCGTAATAGTATTGCAACAATGTTGGACATTCTAATGGTCTGATGATGCATGCTCACGATTTCATATTTGTCAATCGTGTTTACCTTGTGTGATTTTGTTACTTCAGCTTTGAAATCTTACCTAGAACTGGACGAGTGCTGGCCTATGCTGTAGATTCCAAATATTACTATGAATCGAGAAGCATGACTATTATAGGGATGGCCATGGGTAATGTTGTGTCGAGATGAGCTCAGTGTCTCGATCTATAACTCATTTTGTTAACATTTAACACGCCGTGACTTGTGTAAACCATTCATTGTATTCATAGAGTTTAGCCGTTTAGGTTAATCTACTAATCTATCTATAACTGAGAGATTGAACGAATAAGGATAGAACAGATTACATTATCAGCTGTGTACTGACCGCATGGATTTATAGTGTAAATGTAGATAATATCAATTGGTACTATTCTGTGTTCTGATGCTTAGGAATTCAAATTAATTTGATTATTAAAAAGAATAATGCTAGCTACATCACCTTTGAGTACCACATATATCTTACCTAATGTGGCGGCTTAGGTGACAGTCATGTCATTTACCTCAATTCTCGGATAGCTTGGGCTTCGTGCTACATCAGTTTACCTAAAGTGATATGTATATGGTATCTAAAAAGGTAATTAACCTAATATCTTTATTTGAAAATGTCTTTACAAATGAGTATATATGTCAAAAGTAGGGCTGTCACTCGGTCGGTTCGAATCGGTTATAGGTATTACCAACTTCAAAACCAAAGCTTTCGGTTTCAAAACTGAGCTACCAATTACCAACCAAAATTTTTGGTTTTTAATTATATCTACCAAATTCGGAATTTTGATTTTCGGTATTACCAACTTTAGAACAACTAATTCTTTATAATATAAATTAGAATGAACAAAACTAGATTTTTGAATTTTATAGTCATAAACTTTGTATTCATCTACTAATAATACATTTCTTTTGTATATATGATATCAAGTTTTAGCAATTTTCAATAAAACTAGGTTATTTAACCATCTTTGACTAGGTTACTTAAAATACATGTACTATTAATGTAGTATATGTAGTAATGTTCATACTATTATAAAAATTTTTATGTTTATTTCTTAATATACATGTATGTGCATTGAAAATTGTAATATATAAATCTAATATTTAGATAATCGGTAGATTCGGTATTTACCAAAACCAAACCAACTTTTTCGGTAATTTTCGATTTCTGTTTTATAGGTATCGGTTACCAAAAAGTCGGTTTACCAAACCTAAAATATCGGTTGGTATTCAGTCGGTTTTGTAATTACCAAACCAAGTGGCAGCCCTAGTCAAAAGGGTTGGCTCTAAGAATTTGGGGAAAGTAAATCCACGCCACTGGAGGTCTTTCAATATATTGAAGTTTTTTTTTTAATTAAATGATAAGAAAAAATTATTAAATAACCTAAAATAAAGATTGCCTAAATCAATATATTTTAATCAAAAGGTTTTTTCTGCAATTGGGAACCAAGTTCGAATTAATGGAAAACTTTGTAGCTATGAATCGTTGGTCAAATGACACAGTCATGTCATTTACCTAAATTCTAGAATAGCTTGGGCTTCGTGCTACATCAGTTTACCTAAAGTGATAATGTATATGGTATCTAAAAAGGTAATTCACCTAACATCTTTATTTGAAAATGTCTTTACAAATAAGTTATTGTACGCCACTGGAGGTCTTTCAATATATTGAAGTTTTTTTTAATTAAATGATAAGAAAAAATTATTAAATAACCTAAAATAAAGATTGCCTAAATCAATATATTTTAATCAAAAGGTTTTTTTTTCTGCAATTGGGAACCAAGTTCGAATTAATGGAAAACTTTGTAGCTATGAATCGTTAGTCAAATGACACAGTCACGTCATTTACCTAAATTCTCGGATAGCTTGGGCTTCGTGCTACATCAGTTTACCTAAAGTGATAATGTATATGGTATCTAAAAAGGTAATTCACCTAACATCTTTATTTGAAAATGTCTTTACAAATGAGTTATTGTACGCCACTGGAGGTCTTTCAATATATTGAAGTTTTTTTTAATTAAATGATAAGAAAAAATTATTAAATAACATAAAATAAAGATGGCCTAAATCAATATATTTTAATCAAAAGGTTTTTTTTCTGCAATTGGGAACCAAGTTCGAATTAATGGAAAACTTTGTAGCTACGAATCGTTGTTCAAATGACACAGTCATGTCATTTACCTAAATTCTCGGATAGCTTGGGCTTCGTGCTACATCAGTTTACCTAAAGTGATAATGTATATGGTATCTAAAAAGGTAATTCACCTAACATCTTTATTTGAAAATGTCTTTACAAATTCAAATTATTAAAACCTCAATGATTTTTTTTTACTTGGTCAATAAAAAGCTCAATGCTAAACTGTCAAATTCTTCACGGTGTAACTTAATTAATGTTAATTTGCATGTTTACTTCTCCCCAAAACCATTTCAGGTATATAAATAATAGAAGTTTTTAACACTTGCAAATATCATTCTAATTACCAGTTTCGCAGAGTGCGCTAATTACCAGTTTCGCAGAGTGCGCTACTCTGAGTTTAACAGCCCTAATTAAATTTGAGTCATCTACTCGTTTGAACGAGATTCAGGCTTAGTTTGGCATTGCTTCCTAGGGTGCTTTTGGAACCAAAATCGCTTTTGGGTCTAATCCAAGGTGTTTGGTAAAATCTTAAAAAGCTGCTTTTGGTCACTGTAGCTTCTTCCAACAGCAGGTTTTCAGAAGCTACAATTTGTAGCTTTTCAAAATGGCTTCTGCAGACATAAGGTGAAAAACAAGAATTTGAGATAAACCCATAGAGACTGCAAAATCACCGAAGATTGAGTAATTTGGACACAAACCCGCAGAGACTGTAGGAAGAAGATGGAGGAAGACAAGTTGAGAAGCCGTATCCGGTGAGCTTCGACACCCCAACCTCAAAGCCAATCCTCACTGGTTCGACTCAAAAACCCCCCATTGAACCAGACCATTCAGACCTTTAGAGCTCTCGAAGTCATTGAGAGGGCCTTCCTTGCCACCACCGAAAGCTTCACCCCTCTCTTCTCCTCCCTCTGCCTCGGCTCCCTGAAGTCTGCAGTTTAATTGATCGTGTATCTTCTTCTGCCCCTCTCTCCCCCTTTCTGAACAATCTGCAAATTCATCCCATTTCTTCCCAACAAATTGAGTGGGTAAAGGTTTCACGATTTTGCACCATGCAATTTCAATGTCATTTGCACTTGGTAACTCATGAATTGAAATGGTTGCTGGGGAATGATTAGAAAATAGAATGATCCTAGACTCCTGGGTATGGATCTCGACCAGAAAGAGATAAAGATGAAAAGAATGTTTAATTATGTTGATTATCACAATCTCAAAAAAGTTATGTTCATTATCTTTAAAAATTAATATTAATTTTTTTTTTCTCACAGCACTTTTGAAAAATAGTTTACCAAACATTTAACTACTTCTCCTCACAGCAATACCAAAAGCAATTATGGCCACAGCAGAACCAAAAGCACTTTTGCTCACAGCACAACAATGCCAAACTAAGCCTCAATATATGAATGTGGATTCATTCATCTGGGTTTGTAGACTTTTAGGTTACATTGGATGCTCACCACGTTGCATTGATCCACCCAACATATGTCTTCTTCCATACACATACCCATCTTCTTATGGATATATGATTGAGTTTCTTCTTAAGTTTTTTTTTTTTTTTTAATACCTCATGAATTACAGTGTGGTGGTTTCGTTGGGAGGTAGATACCAGTGGAGATGGGAGAAAAGTTGCTTGAAGGAATAAGGACTTCGCAGAAAGATTGAAGGGCGCTAGATCGTCAACCCAAATGTCATTCTACAGAACTCAGTTTTCAACGTGGATCTAAGCTGGATCCAATATCCACATGGGAGCGTTTAAGTGGAGCGTCACACAAGCCATTTAGTGTAACAGTAGCATGAAAAAATTTCGAAGAGGATTCAAATTTGCTCACCACTTTTATTTTGTAGTGATATCACTGCCCTATTAAAACTTGTCACATCATATATAATTAATTGAATACTTAAATTATATTTTTTTAATAAAACATCATGATTAACTATAATTATATTTTATAACACATGGTAGTTTTATATTGAGTGGTGGTATCACCACTAATTGGTGGTGAGTAAATTTGAATTCAAAAATTTCTCCTAAAACCGTGTTGGTCACTTTTAGGTCGCATATCCGCATCACGACTAGAGCACAGTTCCACTTTTAAATTACAGAGTGAACTTCGAGTTTTTGGTCACTTTTAGGTCGCATATCCGCATCACGACTAGAGCACAGTTCCACTTTTAAATTACAGAGTGAACTTCGAGTTTTTGGTCACTTTTAGGTCGCATATCCGCATCACGACCGTTCAGTTTTTAGGTACTAGTGTATAGATCATCTCTGCAAATTTTCAGCCATATTGATGATCGTTAAAGCATTGATAACTGCCTTAAAGCTAGTACGGTTCAGGTTGGACAGATTCAGTTCGTCAATTAGTTTAAGCGTCCCCGTGTGGGACTGCTGTGAGGTCGGGCTTCTCGATCCATGTCTTTGGTCTGGATTGGGGAGATTGAGGCGGCGATATGTGAGGTGCGGAATGGGAGAGATCGCAGCAGTTGTTAGGTTTGGTGGAGTTGTCGTCGTGGCGTGGCGGGAGTCGAATCGGAGGCAAGATTGCTTCTGATCTGGGTGGTGTCCGATTTGGTTGGGTCGTGGTGGCGGATCTGGGTTGGTGCTATGGGATCCGATCTGGGGATGGAGCGGGCGCACACTAGTTGGGATTTGGTTCGCTCGTGGTGGCGCGAGATGGCGTGATCAGGATGGCAGAAAGTGGGTGGTCCGGCGACTCTGGAGAGTCGGGGCAAAGGTGGCCGGGGCTTGGACCGCGGCTGTGGTTTTTCCTATTTCTTAGGTGGCGGCGGGGACTTGGGCCCTCTTTCTGGGCCCAGCCTGGGTTGGTTTTTTATTTTATGTTTTTAGTTTTGCTTATGTTAGTTGGTTTGTATTGTCTAGCCTTTGGAGTGTAATAAGTCCCTGCAACTATCATGTAGGGCTAGTCGGGCTAACTGCCTGTGTGTGCACTCTATGTGCCTTGTCTAACCTAGTGAGGCGGCGATCCATTCTGATTAAATGGTGGCAACCTCCTAGTGGCAGAATGAAACTCAGTGTCGTCGGGTTTCATCTCCGGCGGCAACATAGTAGGAAAGCTGTGATTTGGGTAATTATGTTTCGTTGTAATCGAGTTATCTTTCTGGTATGTCACTGCTATGTCAAAGCAAATGGAGTAGCCAGTAGTGCACTCTTTGCTAATTGGTGCTTGTTAGAATACATGTATTTTGTAGAGACTCCTAATATTATTTCAGGACGTTCTCTAGGTGCTTATTGTAATAAGGGGTTTAGGCTCAACGTCCCCCCTTGTATTCAATTTCATTAATCAAAGCTTGAGGGTAGCCGTACAAGCCCTTTATTCTATTAAAAAAAAAACCTCAATACCTTGTGTTTGGTTTTTTTTTTTTTCATTGGATAAGAGATTTATCTTATCTGATTAAGGAATGGAGATGTAATTAAGATTTATAGAATAATTAAATCATTGAAATGACTAAGTTTTTTTATTATAAAGATCTTAGTTTGTTTGTAAATTATATGAGTGAGGTTATTTGAGGAACTTTAATGAGTAAATTTAGTATTTGAAAATTTGATAGGAGGTGTAAAAAGCATAGAGGTGAAGTGAGTAAATTTAGAGGTTCCAATAGAAAAACTCAAAATAAATCAACTTGATATCTTGGCTTATTTTCCGTCACTTCTCTGTTAAGATCACGTACGTGTGGTGACAAGACCCGCCCCGGATTTCACCCCGAAATCCGAAGTGGCCATGCGGGGCCCACCTTAGAAGAAATTCTACCAAAAATTTGGCGGAACGTCCCCTAAAAGTAGGCTACCCAAAACCTGTAGGAAAACATTTACACTTCTAAATCATCCATCCTTATTCTCCTGGAGCCACATGCTCCCCAAATCACAACTCCAATTTCACATATAATGGTCTCAACCCCAAAACAATATTGATCCCACAGATTATCAGAGCAATACGAACCCACTAGGTAACAACGAAAACAGAAATAGAATGAGTACGCGGAAACAATGTTGTTGGCTATGCCTCAACTCCATGTACGCCTGACCTCAATTAACCTAGCCTACAAACTGGGCATTTGAAACCGAAGGGCCCAGGGGAAAAGTATTGAAAAACACGTTAGTGTGAGTGGACAAAAATAAACAACTAGATAAATAATTTAAAAGAAGTAAAGTTGTAATTCTTTCCCGCATTTATTTAAATTTATAAAATCTCGATGCATGCAACGTTTATAAAACATATTTCTTTAAACCAGGAAACTGGAAACTGTAATTCAAACCTGCTGAGTATCGTATCATCGGACTAGACCCCGCTAGCCCAAAAGTAATATAAAAGTAGGGGAAGAGGATAGCCATACGAATGAGCCTCCCGGGCTCGAGTGATAGCCTCCCTGGCTAAAGTACTCCCATATACTCCCGTTATATACCCACACGCCACTAAGTGTAGCAATTAGGATACTGGGCTTCAGCATTACTGTCACAAAGACAGTAACCAGCGCCACAAAGGCCGACGGGCTTCGGTGATCCCATCACCTCGCCACAAAGGCGGAAGATCAAAGCTAGCAATGCTAATAGTCACCCAAAGTATGGCAAAAGAAAATCCGAAAACCACATAAATCCATAAAGCTTCCCCAACTCTCGCAAATGAATTTCCAACAACGTGTCCCACATGCCAAGATTATCTCAAGTTCAAAAATATATAGGAGAGAAAATAATAATAAAACATAATCTCCATAAATCGAAACAAAACCAATTCCAAGATCATCATCAAGGCATTCCCAATGCCAAAACCGAAAGTCGATAAATAAATAAGAAATATAACTCCATCGAAATCCCATTTCGAAAATTCTTTAAAAATCTCAAATCGACGAATAGAAATTAAATAGTATACTTCCGGAAATCAACTCGGAAAAAGGTGAGATCGAACAAAATCATAATTCTCAAACCGAAATCATTACTAAGGCATTCCCAATGCCAAAACCAAAGATCGAATAAATAAACAAGAATTAATTCTATCGAAATCCCATTTCGAAAATCTTTCAGAAATCTCCAATCGACGAATAGAAACATAATATAAATAGTATAATTCCGGAAATCACCTCGGAAATAATTCTTAGAAAATCATGCTTTCAAATAAAAGTCATATATCGGAGATACTTATCGAAGGCTCAAAATCCATTTCCGAATCATAATTGAAAATAATGTATAATTAATCTCCTAAAATAAATCATATTTTTGAAATTAAATCATAAATCCAAATCCGAGCATAATAAGTTCATATCCGAAACTCATGAAAAATCAATGTCAAATTATAATCCAAGACAAAATATCATGCTCGATAAATAAAACGATAATTAA
>BDJD01007160.1:7224-36561 GCA_002564525.1 Rosa multiflora
TTCAGTGCTTTGTATAGGGATGCCAACACATCAAGTATAAACCTTATACCTACACAAATTAAGCACCATACTAAATAGGCATGAAGTAACTAAATCATCTAGCTTCATATATATATACAGGACCAATAATTGAGGCAACTAGTGTATATATAGAGAGGTACTGAAGATTCTTGGCCTGCAGTAAGTTCATCCTCCTATGCAGATGGGACAGAAACACCATCATCGCAGTGTTAGAATGCCAAATACTCCATCAGAATATCATTGATGCATGTTTCTGGGCAGTAAAAACTGATTCTTCCAGTGTGATTCTTGGACGATATTTACAGGTTATATAGGCCCTACGTACCTCTCTTTAAAGATAACTAGATAAGTATTCCCTTATCACTTCCTTCCACCAAGGAAGTGGGAATGATTGTACGTAGGTTCTGATCAGAAATATCTACGTATACGTTCTTACAAGGTCTCAAAATGTCATCTCCAGTATCCACTATACAGTCCTTTTGTGAATGATACATAGATATTTCTTATCCCATATATGCATAAAAGGTGCTTCTTACAGAGGAAGGGGGAGAATCAGTGATCAAGTGGGCTAAGCTATCCATTAAACGTGAACATCCATTTGGTATATGAACCTGCAAGCAATAATGCTATCTATACGTACAACTACAAGTTAAATCTCCATCTTAGATCCGTTGTCAAATGGCTTCGAGTTGGCTTCAACTTATTCGGATAAGAATTGTTTTCGTTCTTATAGCTTTCTGCCGGTCTAATTAATACGTTTATTTATTTATTTATTTATTTATTTATTTTTATTATTATTATTTTTTAATTAGTCTAATACGTATTTGTAGAAAGTATAAGATTCGGTTTCTGCTTCCTGATCTTGGCTCTTTTTGTTTTTCTGCTCAATTGGAAACGAGTCCTGAAATTCGGCTTGCAACTGGAAGTTAAATGTACATTCATGTCTTACTCGCTTCAAGGACATCTTTAATTGCATAACTTTTTTTTTTTTTTTTTTTTTAAACGTGTTTGTCGCAATATAACCTTGCTTGGAAAGAGCCTCTTACAAGTCAGGGAAATATGATAAATAACTAAAAAAGATAAGCATTGCCCACAAAAACAAAGGTTTTATGTTCAGAAGGCGCGACCGAGGTTGTCAGCAATAGCGTTGCAAGTGATCCATACATTATTAGCCACTTCATTCCTGTTAAAGGAAAAACATATTATGTACATTCGTCAAAACGACTGATGGAGAGGGAATCAAAGAATCAGCGATTATTATCAATCAGCACAATTACGGATCAATCAGCATATAATGTCATCATTGTAATTGATATTTCCGTTGTAATTCTCTCCCTATATAAAGGGACTATGAAATGAAATGAGTAGACCAATTCCAATTTCCATTTTACTTTTACACGTTATCAGCACGCTCAGAGCCAATAGCCAAGAAGAAAAAACTCTAGTTTTCTAGTTTCTTTCAGTCGGGGAAAAAAAAAAAAACCAAAACCCTAAGAAGAAAAAGTTCTTCTTCTTTTGAGCCGCAGCAAAAAAAAAAAAACAAAAAAAAAAATCCCCGACCAGACCGGTCCCATCCGGCCTCGCTAACTCCCTTTGCCTAGCATCTCGCCTGGGCTCGCCGCCTGCGCTCTCCACCGTCACAGCATCCGAGACCGACCAGAATGGCCTCATCTCTCGGCATCTATTAGTTCCCAGCGTCGATCAACAGCACTCCCGACCTGCCCTACCTTCACCAGTCCCAGCAGCCACCGATCACCTATCCCAGCAGCCTACCAATCACCGATCACCTGTCTCTGATACCAACTGACAGGACCCGCCCGGATTTCACTTTGAAAATCCAAAGTGGCCCTACGGGGCCCATCTCAGAAGAAATTCTACCAAAAATTTGGCGGAACTCCCTCTAAAAGTGGACAACCCAAAAATCTGTAGAAAGACATTTACACTTCTAAAATAATCCACCCTTATTCTTCTAGAGCCACACCCTACTCCCTATATCACAACATCTCCCATTTCACAAACAATTCTGAACTTAAGAATATTAATCTCATAGGTTATCAGAGCAATCTAATGTACAAGCGTATAAGAGAGTATTCACAAGATAAAGGACCGATACTTTTATAATGCGGAAGCTATGACAGCTATGCCTCAACCCCAAGTACACTCGACCTCAAGCTAAACTGGCCTGCAAACTGGGTATTTAAAACCGAAGGGCCCAGGGGAAAACATTTAAAAATCGTTAGAGTGAGTGGACGAAAAATAAGTAATTTCGAATGAATAAGTAAAATTTAATGCTTTCCCAAGTTATTCTCTTAAACCTCGCATGCAGTAACAATCTTGGAAATACTTTAAATCATCACCTTTACTGCAATCTCTTAAGATCTCATCTTCAATCCTTTTTAAAACATCCTTTTTCAAGAGGTTCGTTTGATGACTAGAAAGGACTGCTGTCTAGTCATCTCATGCCATCTGGGAGGGACTGCCACCCAGATGACGCCTTGGAAGGGACTGCCCACCGGAACAGGAGGCGGTGGATAGAAGGGACTGTCAACTAACCACAGGTAGTTAGAAGGGACTGCCAACTAACTACCTCATGTCATCTGGAAGGGACTGTCAACCAGGTGACGCATCGGAAGGAACTGCCAACCGGGATGTAGTCTGGAAGGGATTGTCAACCAGACTATTACCTAGAAGAGACTGCCAACTAGGTAATGCATGCATGCGCTGACTGTAGGAGGGACTGCCACCCAGATGATGTATTGGAAGGGACTGCCAATAGGAATAGGAGGCGGTGGATAGAAGGGACTGCAAACTAACCACAGGTAGTTAGAAGGGACTGCCAACTAACTACCTCATGTCATCTGGAAGGGACTGTCAACCAGGTGACGCATCGGAAGGAACTGCCAACCGGGATGTAGTCTGGAAGGGATTGTCAACCAGACTATTACCTAGAAGAGACTGCCAACTAGGTAATGCATGCATGCGCTGACTGATAGCCTCCTCAATAAACTGGAAACAACCTCTTTCAATTACTTGCTTTCGGAAAGAAACTCGATATTACTACAATAAATCATTAAGACTGGCAACCAGGTGACGCATTGGAAAGAACTGCCAACCGGGATGTAGTCTGGAAGGGATTGTCAACCAGACTATTACCTAGAAGAGACTGCCAACTAGGTAATGCATGCATGCGCTGACTGATAGCCTCCTCAATAAACTGGAAACAACCTCTTTCAATTACTTGCTTTCGGAAAGAAACTCGATATTACTACAATAAATCATTAATAATTCACCAAAAGCATAACTCAAACCTTAGTATCTCAATAAATCTTCGAAAGCTTAAATCAAATACTCTATAAATCAATAAATGCTTTCGGAAAGAAATCTCAATCTAACTTCAAGGCTGATAAGTGCGGAGCTCAAAGTTCAATAAATCTCGATAATTCAATCATGCTCAAATATTAGATGAAACATTCGTACTCGTGAATCCTCATAAAAACCGATATTCGAAATCAATAATTCTCATAATATTTTCTTAATCAGTCACTCCCCGAAAATCATTTCCCAACTCAATAACTCATAAATAAATTGCTTGAAAAAATCTATTGAAAGCCTTCGGGAAGGAAATCCACTAAAAATCCCGTAACTCATAGAGCATAATAAAACTCAAGAAATCAAGCTCATAAAATCATAACACTCAATAATTCAAATAATAAACTAAACCTCAATCGGAAAATAATAATATACTACATGCACATTTAATTTAAAATAAATATCCACTCACAGTACAATTTAGGCGATCATGCATACGAGTTCCTTCATCGAGTAATAGCTCGGTATATCGCCCTGTACACAATTATAATTCATGAATATCGATTCGGCAATTAAATACGATTCCTAAAATCAAATCCTCATAATCATATCTTCACTTCTTCTCGGATTCAACTCAAATTATACCACTAATACCAATTCGTTAATTTAAAGGTTCCAAGGTAGAACCGAGAGATATCCGACGGTCGGATTCTCGTTACAGCATCCAAGATCGACCAGAATGGACTCGTCTTTCGGTGTCGATCAATTCCCAGCGTCAATCAACATCACTCCTGACCTGCCCCACCTTCACCGATCCCAGCAGCCACCGATCACCTATCCCAGTAGCCCACCAATCACCGATCACCTGCTGCTGCCTCCAACGTGCGTCCTGGCAGGCACAGTTCGCTGCCTCCACCCCACTGGCCTCCAGCGCCCGTCCCACAGCTGGCCAGACCACCTCGACCAGCATCCGCGCAAGACCTCGCTGCAGACCCTGCCTGCCGAGCCACCCAACCTCGCTGAAGACCTCCGCTCCTGCTGCCAGACACCAGCACTCACCCATAGCCTGAGAACCCAGCCACCCAGCTGCAAACCTGAACGAGGAAGAAGAGAAAAGAAAAAAAAAACAAAAGGGGGTGTGTGACACGGCCTAGAAAAGAAAAAGGGCGGGCCAGAAAAAAAAAACAGAAAAAAATAAAAATAAGGGGACTGATCCGGCCCAAAGAAAAAACCGGGCCCAAAAAAAAAAAACACAAAACAAAAACAAGCAAGCCTGCGGCCCAAGAAAAAAAAAAGAAAAGAAAAAAAAGCCTTGTGGCCCATTGCTGGAAAAAAAAAGAGGAAGCGGCCCAGTTTTTCTCAAGCAAAAAAACATCGCTACGCACGCCTGCATCAACACGCGCGTGCGCTAGAATCGTTTTCTTTTCTAGAAATTAAGTATGTTTTCTTTATTTTATTTTATACCAAGCTTGTGAATTTTATTTTCTATTTTTAAGCATGCTTTATACTTTATTGTTTATGATTTTATTATATTTTGTTATTGAGCATGTTTAGTTAGATAATTTTGATCATTTCAAGCATGCTTTGTTATTTATGTTTTATATGATTATCTTTAAGCATGATTATAAATATGTTTAGCATGTTTTATATTTTATTGCTTATGTTTTTATCATGAAATTTAAAGCATGTTTAGTTATTATATTTTATTTTACTCATGATATATTATTGCTAATTATCATGTGTAGTATATAATTTGTTGTATATTTGTGAAATTTGAGCATGCCATATATTTTATTTTTATATATGCTATGTTTTATTTATTATTACATGTGTTATGGTTAATTTTAGAATGCAACATATAAATTCCGTTTTGCCATGATAATGAAAATTCATGCGCATTATCCATACACACTTACTGTGATAAATCATTTTCACATAGCATGGAAAAAAGAAATGTGACTATTACGAATATTGGTCTTGAAATCTAATTCACATTTTTGGAAAATAATTTACGTGGATGTCTTTATGACTGCGTAATTTATATATTCTCTCTTGTTTATGTAGATGGCTGATCCAACTCGACCTGAATTTGACATCTTGGACTCAGAAGGACTTGAGTACCATCGTTGGGTTTCCGATGTGGAAACTGCCTTTGTGGTAAGAGACTACACTGCCACCATTACTGACCCCAAAGATGATGAACCATCTAATAAGGTGAAAGCAAATGCCTTAATGTTTCTGAGGCGACGTGTTAATCCTAACCTACGCTGGGAGTACCTTCAGTTGAAGACACTCAAAGAACTGTGGGATGCCCTTAAGGGGCGTTTTGAGAACATTCATGACACTTTGCTTCGAGAACTGGCCGTTCAGTGGAATGTAATCCGCTTGCTTAACTATAACAGGGTCAATGACTTCAACAAGGACATGTTATGCTTAAAGACACGTCTCAATTTTTGTGGAAGGGAAATCACAGAAGATGATATGATCTACAAGACTCTTTCAACCTTTCCTACTTTAGCGCTTACACTAGCGAACCAGTATAGGCTGGAGTATGACAACAAAAGAATCACAACCTTCAATAAGTTGATCAGCCTACTGCAAGTGGCTGAGAGACATAATGAGGTTCTCTTGAACAACAAACTTAGGCCCAGTGGGACAACGAAAATTCCCGAGGCTAATTATGGAAAAATGAAAGGTGGAAAGAACTCCAATGCAAAGGGGTTTGAACGTGCTAATCCCTACACACGTGGCAACAATGCACCACGTGGAAAGGGATGTGGAGGTCATGGAAACAACGTGCAAAAGGCACCTAAAAATCCTTCTGTCAAAAAGCAAAGAGTTGACAATGAACCATGCTATAGGTGTGGAGTCATTGGGCATTGGTACAAGAACTACCAAGCAAGCAACAAAGTAGCAGCCAATTACAAGAGGTATAGAGAGTTTAAAGAACAAGAGGCTCACTATATGGAAAAAGGAGGTTATGACCTAGACGTCAACTTTACAATTGCAGACTTCAATGGCAAAGAAGAACTTGTTCAGTCAATGGATGATCTTAATCTTGACTGATCTGCTTTATTCATTTTATTTTCCAAAAACAGTTGTGAAGGCATAATGCCTCATTTTTAATTAGACTACTGCTTGGTCTTAAAGTTTATTTCAATAATGGTTTGATGAATTAGAACAAAACCTTGATTTGATTATTGTTGGCTTGTTAATAAATTTTGAATTTTATTATGAAGCACTGAATTTATTCAAATTTATTTACTACACATATTTACATGGTTCGAAATAGCACTATAAAGATGTAAAGCAATACATCTAGAGAAAAAAATTTAGAATGAAAAGATTATCATTCTACTAAAATAGACATACTCTAAAGAATATGAAATATGCTCTGTATGCACCAAGAGCTAATCGAATCTTGTTAAGTTTCAAAGATATTCGTGCCAACAGTTATCATGTAAAAACACATTGTGAGAATGGAAATGAATACCTTTATATTACCTCTAATGAATGTGGAAGGAAACACATTTTAGAGAAACTTATGAGTCAATCTAGTGGACTGTACCTCACTACGATTCGGTTCATTGAATCATATGCTGTCACTAACAATGAAATGTGGGACACTGATTGATCATACAGGCTTTGGCATGACTGTATAGGGCACCCCGGTCGTGACATGATGATCCGTATTTTAAAGAACTCATATGGACATCCCTTCTTTCGAGTGAAAAATGAAATGGGACAAAAATCCATCACACTGCAAGTTGTCGGTCCTAGTACTGCTCAAATACAGTCATTGTCTTCTGAAGTACCAGAAGCACTTCTCTCCCATTATGCCTCATTGACGTACTATTTGAAAGGCACATCACTCGATTTGCAAAGCCTGCTCTTTAGTAAAAACAGGATCGAGACGTTCCTATGCTAAAGATATAAAACAAAACATTCAATTCTTATAAAGGATACAAGGAGATATTTGTGGACCTATCTATCCAAAATGCGGACCATTGAAGTACTTTATGGTTCTGGTGGATGCTTCGACACGTTGGTCACATGTCGTTTTATTGTCCACATGAAATGCTGCATTTGCAAAACTCATAGCACAGATTATACGTTTAAGGGCTCACCACCCTAATCACCCTATTAAGTCTATAAGACTTGATAACGCTGGAGAGTTTTCATCAAAAGCATTTAATGATTATTGCATGTCTATTGGGATCGATGTGGAGCATCCTGTACCCCATGTGCATACACAAAATGGTCTCGGAGAAGCCACCATCAAAAGGCTATAGATGGTGGCTAGGGCATTGGTTATGCGCACCAACCTGCCTATTTCGGCATGGGGTTATGCAATATTACACGCAGCTTTACTTATTCGTTTCAGACCCATTGCTAGCCAACCATTTTCTGCGTACCAGTTGGTAACTGGATATGAGCCTGACATTTCATACTTACGCATATTTGGTTGCGTAGTATATGTTCCTATTGCCCCCCTACAGTGATCCTCAGAGACGATTAAGTATTTATGTTGGATACGAATTCCCAACAATTATCCGCTACTTGGAACCCTTGACAGACGATCTCTTTACCGCTAGATTTGCGGATTGTCACTTTGATGAGACAGTCTTCCCATCGTTAGGGGGAGATAGGAAAAATGATTTTCCAAGGGAACCACAAGAATTGTCGTGGTTTGTCCCCACTCTATCTCATTTGGATCCCCGCACTTCACAAAGTGAAAGTGAAGTGAAAAGAATAATCGATATTCAGAAAGTAGCATATAAAATGCCTGATGCGTTTACTGATATAGCAAAAGTGACGAGATCACATATACCTGCTGCAAATGTGCCTGCAAGGTTAGAAGTCTCCAACAAGGGGCACGGTGCCACAGATAGAGGCACTACAACTACACTTAGTGAGGTGTGGTTGAGGTCGTGGCTCAACAAAGGAAGAGGGTAAGACCACTTGGTTCGATTGACACTCACCCAAGGAAGAAGAGGGCGAGTAAGGCACAAACCGATCCATTAATCATCAATGTAAAGAATCCCTATCATGATATTGTCTCTGATTATAGTTATGTCCATGAATCAATACTGGAGGACGCTCCGATGTTTGAAATGATTCTAGAGAACAAAGAAATCTCAATGGATTATGAGAGTGCGTAAGAGTTGATAGAAAGATCTTCCATACACATTGATGATGTATTTGCATACACTTTTGCTCAAGAAATCATAGAGCACGATGATATCGAACCATGCTCTGTTGTAGAATGTCAACAAAGAGCAGATTGGCCTAAATGGAAAGAAGCAATCCAAGCAGAATTAGATTCTCTGACAAAGAGACAGGTATTTGGTCCTATAGTGCTAACCCCACCAAGTGTAAAGCTTGTATGACATAAATGAGTATTTGTCAGAAAGCGTAATGAGAAGAATGAAGTCCTAAAGTACAAGGCTCGCCTTGTGGTGCAAGGTTTCTTACAACGCCCTGGAATTGACTACGAGGAGACATACTCTCCCGTAATGGACTTATAACGTTCTGCTACTTAGTTAGCTTGGTAGTTTCCGAAGAACTGGAAATGCAGCTCATGGATGTGGTTACTGCATATCTCTATGAGGATCTTGATTCAAATATATATATATATATATATATATATATATATATATATATATGAAATTTCATGATGGCCTTACATTACCCAAGTCAAGTGACTCTAAACCACAGAGTGCGTTTGCAATTAGATTGAAACACTCACTTTATGGATTGGAACAATCCGGGCCGATGTGGTATACCCGTCTAAGTGACTACTGGATTGGAAAGGGATATAAGAACGATAAATTATGCCATGCGTATTCATAAAGAAAACAAGTTTCGGATTTACAATTGTAGCAGTATATGTCGATGATATGAACATAATAGGTACTCTTGATGAAATAAGAGAAAGTGCGAGCTACTTGAAATCTGAATTTGAGATGAAGGATCTTGGGAAAACTCGATTCTGTCGAGGCCTTGAACTAGAACATCGAGTTTGTGCAATACTAATCCATCAGTCGGCGTATGTCCAAAAGTCAGGCTATTTAACATGGACAAAGCGCATCCTGCTATCACTCCCATGATCGGTCGAAATTTGGAGATCCATTTCATCCAAAGGAAGATGGCGAAGAGGTGTTGGGAGCTGAAATTCCCTATCTAAGTGCAATAGGCACATTATTGTTCTTAGCCCAATGTACTCGACCAGACATTGCATTCTCAGTGAACTTGTTAGCTAGATTTAGCTCAGCGCCAACGCAGCGTCACTGGAATGGTATCAGGAATATTTTCCGATACCTAAAAGGAACCATTGACTTGAGACTGTTCTTTCCCTACAGAGAGACAAGAGGGACCGCAGATGGAACTGTAATCCCTAAAGGAAATGTTGATGGCAAAAGCGCCACACACTACACTAAAACGCCAATCACTACACTAAAACGCCAAATGACGTTTTGGTCAGTTTTGCTGATGCTGGGTACCTCTCTGACCCACACAAAGGTCGTTCCCAAACTGGTTATGTATTTACCATTAGGAACACAGCGATATCTTGGAGATCAGCCAAGCAAACCCTTGTGGCTACCTCCTCGAACCACTCAGAGATCATTACTCTACTTGAGGTGGTTCGTGAGTGTATATGGTTAAGAGCTATCATTACACATATTCAAGGGACTAGTGGTATGAGTATCTACCACTGAAGAGCCTACTTGCATTTATGAAGATAATGCAACTTACATCGAACATATGAAGCTAGAATATATCAAGGGTGATAATACAAAACACATATCGCCAAAGTTTTCCTACAATCAGCAACAACAGACTCTCCTCAAAATTCAAGTGAATCAAGTAAGGTCTGAGGAGAATGTGGCAGATTTGTTCACCAACTCACTGCCTAAGGCCACATTTGAGAAACATGTGAAAAGCATTGGAATGCGAAAACTTTCCAAGCTCCCTTGATTAATGTAAAGATCAAGGGGAGGTGTAGACGTCAGGGGGTGTCTAAAACACACATGTCATCCTCAAATGTAAAAAGTGCGTTGTGCTCTTTTCCTTCGACCAATGTGTATTTTTTGTCCCACAGGGTTTTTATTGTTACTTGGCAATGTTTTTAGTGAGACAACAACTCATGCACCATTTCATCTTTGACTTGGCACAAGGGAGAGTGTTAAAGGAAAAACATATTATGTGCCTTCATCAAAGCGACTGACGGAGAGGGAATCAAGGAATCAACGATTACCATCAATCAGCACAATTACGGATCTATCAGCATTTAATGTCATCATTGTAATTGATATTTTCATTGTAATTCTCTCCCTGTATAAAGGAACTATGAAATGAAATGAATAGACCAATTCCAATTTCCATTTTACTTTTACAATTCCCAATTTTTGGGCCTAGTTTTCTACTTAAAGGGTCTGTACTTTTGTTGGGCTCTTCTTCTTTGAGTTGCAAAAGTTTATCTGATTACTAACACATTTTGAAGTGTCATTATCTATAGAACAAGTCACGAATAGAATCATGAATAATGAGCGGTAAGAACAAGAATATTAAATTTATGGTCGAAACGAGTGATTGTGTGGTTGATGAACATATGAAAAATTGCAAACAACGGATTTACATGGCAAAAGCAAAAGTTTCCCTCTGCAACTGGATTAACAACTTGCATTATAGAACTAGACAGGAATATTAAATGTTTGGTTGAAACGAGTGATTGTGTGGCTGTTGAACACATGCAAATAAGGGATTTACATTGCAAAAGCAAAAGTTTCCCTCGGGTATGAACTGGATTAACAACTTGCATTATTTGGTAGAAACTGGGACTGAAATATTCTAAAACAGAGGTGATATATGATTCCACATGAGATAGTAATATGTTTACCTCTTCTCTATAGGGACTCTGCATTTGTTTCTCTTGAACCCTTTTCTCTCGATTTGTCTACAATCTCTTTTCTAGTGATTGTGCTTTTGGAGCAGAACTCTGATCAACAATCAATCACTTTTGAATGGTGTTGAGCACCCAAGTTAGAACCTCCACTGGTTCAGCTTTCCCATGGAAAAACGACGTGTTTTTGTGCTTTAGAGGCAAAGACACCCGAAAGGGCTTCACAGATCACTTCTACGACAAGTTGCAGTGGCGAGGAATCAGGAGTTTCCGGGACGACCCAGAACTTGAAAAAGGAACAGCCATCTCTTCGGAGCTTCTCTCAGCAATCGAGCAATCCAGATTTGCGATCGTTGTTCTTTCACCAAACTATGCTTCTTTCACGTGGTGTTTGCTTGAGTTGTCCAAGATTTTTGAATGCATGGAAGAGAGGGGGACAATTTTACCAATCTTTTATGAGGTGGACCCATCTCATGTGAGACATCAAAGGGGCAGCTTTGCTAAAGCGTTCGATGAAGAGAAGCTTGGGGAAGGTAATAAGGAAGTGGAAGTGTGGAGAGATGCTTTAACAAAAGTAGCCAATCTCGCTGGGTGGACTTCAAAGCATTATAGGTAATGAATTGTATATGACTTATTTTAATGTTCAAACTTTTAATCTCTATGATACTCTTCTGAAGTATTCAATCTGTATATATGAATTGTTAGATTAGATAATGCTTAGCAATATGTCATATATATTGAATTAATAGAACCACTCACATCTCCGGAGTTTTTCAAGACTTCATATATAGTGTTACAAAACGCTCTTTTAATGTTGCGGTTCTTAGAAGTGATCAAATGTTCTTATTTGTTTTCTTTTTGTTAGGTATGAAACAGAGCTTATCAGAGAGATTGTGCAAGCACTGTGGAGCAAAGTGCATCCTAGCCTGACAGTATTTGGTTCCTCAGAGAAGTTAGTTGGAATGGATACTAAGCTGGAGGAAATAGATGTTCTTTTAGATAAAGAAGCAAATAATGTTCGCTTTATAGGGATATGGGGGATGGGTGGGGTGGGTAAGACCACCGTTGCTAGAGTGGTGTATGAGAAAATTTCTCATCATTTTGATGTTTGCATCTTTCTTGCTAATGTCAGAGAGGTCTCCGCAACCAATGGTCTAGTTCATCTACAAAAACAAATTCTGTCCCAAATCTCGAAGGAAGAAAATGTTCTAGTATGGGATGTTTATAGTGGAATCACTATGACAAAGAGATGTTTATGTAATAAAGCAGTTCTTCTAGTTCTTGACGATGTGGATCAATCAGAGCAACTGGAAAACTTGGGGGAGAAAAAGATTGGTTTGGTTTGAGGAGAAGAATTATCATTACAACCAGAAATCGACATGTACTAGTCACACATGGTATACAAAAACCATATGAGGTGAGGGGATTAAACGAAAATGAAGCTCTTCAACTGTTTAGTTTGAAAGCCTTTAGGAAATATGAGCCGGAAGAAAATTACACAGAGCTGTCTGAGTGTTTCATTAGCTATGCCACAGGTCTTCCCTTGGCTCTTAAAACTTTGGGGTCTTTCTTGTATAAAAGAAGTCCAGATGCATGGAGTTCTGCATTGGAGGAACTACGGAGTACTCCTAACAGAACAATTTTTAATTTGCTAAAAGTTGTTAAGATGTCACATCATGCTGCTCCTGCTTACTATCTCTCAAGTCTCAGTCTGTTATAATTAGTTAGCTAACTAGGGATTAGTTTGTTAATTAGCTGTTAATCAACATGGTTAGTTTCTCAGTGCCCTACAGCTATAATCCACGTGTCTAGTTTCTGTTGAATGTATCAGGTACTATATATACCTCACCCACACCTGTAATTGCTAACAAGTCTCATTTTTCTCCAGAATATAATTCATTTCTAGAATTTTCTCTCTGTTTCTTTAGCTTTCTTTCAAAAGTAAGTTATGATGGACTTGATGACATGGAGATGGAGATTTTTCTGGACATCGCATGTTTTTCATTGCAATGTCAAGCCAAGTATATTATTGAACTACTATATAGTTTTGACGTTTGCACTCGTATTGCAATAGAAGCTCTTGTTGAGAAATCTCTCTTAACTATTTCATCAGGCAATGAAATAGGTATACATGATTTGATAAAAGAAATGGGATGTGAAATTGTTCGACGAGAGTGTTATGAAGAGCCTGGTGGGCGCAGTCGGTTGTGGCTTCGCAACGACATTTTTCATGTATTCACAAAGAATACGGTGAGATTTTAAACAAATTGAATCACCAAGCTTGGGTAGCACTGTCATTTCATTTAACATGAAAAATACTCATCCCTGGATTTGACTTATTTGTTATAACAGGGAACAAAAGCCATTGAAGGCATATTGTTAGACTTGCCTGAATTAGAAGAGGCATATTGGAATCTTGAAGGCTTCTCTAAAATGTGTAAACTGAAGGTGCTCTACATTGATAATTTGAGGCTTTCTCTTGGCCCCAAATGTCTTCCTAATGCCTTGAGATTTCTGAATTGGAGTTGGTATCCTTCAAAGTTTCTCCCACAAGATTTTCAACTGGATGAGCTTACGGAACTCAGTTTGCCCTATAGCAATATTGATCGCCTCTGGAGTGGAATAAAAGTAAGTTATTGAATATCTGCTATGGCACAAACATAACTAAATTTTAACGTTCATGCATAGAAGCTGATTGTTCTACCATTATCCATGTTTTCTACAGTACTTGGGCAAGTTGAAATCTATCAATCTTAGTTACTCCATAAACTTGACAAGGACCCCAGACTTTACAGGTATTCGAAACCTTGAGAAGTTGGTTCTCGAAGGTTGTACGAATTTAGTTCAGATTCATCCATCCATTGCATTGCTCAAGAGACTCAGAATTTGGAATTTTAGAAACTGTAAAAGTATAAGGAGTCTACCCAGTGAAGTAAAAATGGAATTTCTTGAAACTTTTGATGTATCTGGCTGCTTAAGACTGAAAATGATTCCAGAATTTGTGGGGCAAATGAAAAGATTATCAAAGCTTTCTTTAAGTGGGACTGTTGTTGAGAAACTACCTTCATCGATTGAGCGCTTCAGTGAGAGTTTGGAGGAGCTTGATTTGAGTGGAATTGTTATTAGACAGCTGCCGTACTCCCTTTTTATTAAGCAGAATCTCCGAGTATCATCTTTTGGCTTATTTCCAAGGAGTCTTCACCCTTTGATTCCTCTGTTAGCTTCCTTGAAGCATTTCTCTTCTTTGACGACATTAAATCTGAATGACTGTAATCTTTGTGAAGGAGAAATCCTTAATGATATCGGTTCTCTGTTCTCGTTAAAGAAGTTGGAACTCAGAGGAAACAATTTTGTTAGCCTTCCTGCAAGCATTCATTTGCTTTCTAAGCTTGAATATATTAATGTGGACAATTGCAAATGGCTCCAACAATTCCCAGACCTCCCATTATCTGACGAATTAAGGGTGAGAACTGACAATTGTACTTTCTTACAAGTGTTTCCAGATCCACCAGATTTCTGCAGATTATCGGAATTCTCGCTCTCTTGCATCAATTGCTTGAGTACGTCGCTAATCAAGATTCTAGTTATTTTTTATATTCAGTGCTAAAGCGGTTGGTTGAGGTACTCTCTCTCTCTCTCTCTCTCTCTCGTGATATGGTTATTCATATGGTGCAGGAAACCCCCCGTTATTTTGACCATTTCTGTTTTGTACTTCCTGCCTTCCTGGAAGTGAAATTCCTCAGTGGTTCAATAATCAAAGTGTGGGCGACTCGGTAACTGATAAGTTACCTTCGTATGCATGTAATAGCAAGTGGATTGGGTTTGCCGTATGTGCGCTATTTGAAGCTCAAGACAATCCGTCTGCCGTTCCTGAAGATGATGATTTAGATCCTGATACAAGTTCAATTTACTGTAGATGGCATGGACACTCTTCTCCTAATTTCTTGTCAGGTGTCGGTTTCATCCCAATACAAATTGTTTCAGATCGCCTTTTCGTAGTTGTTTTACCCAGTCATGACGTGAAACCTCAGAACTGTCTTGAGGACACATGCAATCCGGTCAGGTTTGTTTTCGAAACCGCTCGAGCTTTAGGAAACAACAGATGCTTGAAGGTGAAGAAATGTGGGGCCCGTGCTCTGTACAAGCACGAGCACGACATGGAAGAGATGATCTGTAAAATGAATCACTCCAACAGTAGCATTTCTCTTTACAAGGCCATGGATGTTTGTGATTTAGGCAAATCAGCATATGAACAATGTGGTTGTGAGGCAACAACGAGCAGAAGTGGTTGCTGTGAGGACGAATACTACTCTGCCGAAGAGTGAAAGAATTTAGAAGACACTGCCTTGCTTTGTGCTTGATTTGAACCATCCAGTGCCTCAAGCAAAAATGAAAAGCTAATACTGCTATTCTTAGTATTCGTAAGTCGTAACAAGTAACTGAAGTAAGTGACCGTCTCAGGATTATGGCTCCTATTTGCAACTAGATATCTTAACATGTTTCCTCTGTCGCTCATGTACTTTTACATCATGACACATGTCATCATTTGCTCTGCCATCTTGATCAATAATATGAGTGAGAGATATTATATCAAAGTAGTACAGATGAATAATTCATTAGATTCAGTAATGAAGGCCAGCTTTTTAGAGTAAAAACTCTGTTCCTCACTTTTCCTCACTTCTGAGATGAGATGCGGTTCCTTTCGCTTTTTTCTTTTATTAATCAATAAATAGACTCAACCAAAAGATGTGTAAAGCTGCTGGAATTTATCAGGTTACTTGCATAGAATAGAAAAGAGAAAGGATTAAATACTGTTTACTCTCTATACTTATAGGGTTTCATCGTTTCGGTCCTTCACCTTCGAATTTCACCTAAAACGTCCCTGAACTCTCAATTTTCTCCAAATTCGTCCCTGCCGTCAAGCCTCCGTTATCTCACTGACGTGGCGGTTATTTCCATGCTAAAAGTCTATTATACCCTCACTTACTCTTTTTTTTTTAATTAATTTTTTTTCTCTCTCTCTCTCTCTCTTTTTTTTTTTTTTTTTTTACCTCTTCTTCTTCCACATCTCTCCTCTCCTCTCCTCCCCTCTGTTTATCTCAGTCTATTGTCCGGAAGCTCTCATCCTCCGGCATCTTTCTCGCTGGACTGAGAATGTGCATACCCATGACCAGAATCATCGAAAAATTACCATAACAACAAACAAACCACTGACCAACTCCAATCAACACCATTGGGATTAGAGATAATATCATAAATCCAACCTAATCACAGATTCACTTTCAATTATTGATTATACCAAAACAGATCATAATCTCAACAAATCAAGAATCAGTTAAACTTGATAATTCAACAATTCATATACAATTCCACATTCACGCACAGCAAAATTCACAACCAGAACCCTTTTATTGGCAAATCCAGTTACCAAAAAAAAAAAAAAGTCGAGATCTAACCCAATCAGACGGGGAACTAAGCAACACCAAGCCTCAATTACTACCGGACCCATCTTCTTCAAAGAAGATTTAAACATCGATTGCATTTATTTCATACAAAACACATTATCCCCTCTCAAGCAGATTTGAACTTCTAAAACATGAACATAGAATAGAGAAATCCAAGTAAAAGAGATACCATCATAGGTAGTGCCACACTGCAAGCAAATCTCTCTGAATTTAGAGACCCAGAAACACCAAAATGGCCTAAGTGAGCAAAATCTGTAGCAAATGGAGCTCAAAGCATCAATCTTTTACCCAATGTCTCCAAACCAGTGGTTGATCCGTACTCGATCAGAACTGTACCAGACTAGTCGCCGAGCTGCAAACCCGATGCTCAAAGACCACACCACGTCTTCTCCTGTTGTTGTTCCTCTATGCAGATCACCGGCACTCTGACCATCGATGTTCAACCCAAATTCCCATCGTACCAGATCGGACCCACTTCTCCAGATCAGACCTGGCTTTTCCTGCACCTGTGCTGACCAGCCAGATCGAATCTTCTGACGTCGACAACTGCTGACACCGGAAAACCAAGAGCCGGCGAAAGTTGAAGAAGTAGAAGATGGAGAAGAAGACAACGAGGGATTCATTTTAAAGTTGCCGATTGAATCCCATCGACGACATTGTCGAGCAGGCGGCCTTGTCGTCGTCTTCGAGAAGCTGAAGCTAGGACTCCAAAGCCTTCTTCTTGAACTCGATGCAGCCGATTTTCAGCCAAGTGAAGAGGTCCCAGATAAAGAGGCTGAGATTCTCTTTATCTGACCCGGTACCCAGATGCGACAAAACGATGAAGGGACGCGGCGAATCTGAGCAGCCGTTGACCTTGGAGGGATTCGTGTTGTATTTGACCTTGAAGAGGACGATGTGCTTGACGACGGGGAATGACGACATCGTGATTGTGGCAAATATGGGGATGCGGGTTTTGGGGAAAGAGAGGTGGTGGTGGTGTTTGGGAGGTGAGAGAGAGCGAGAGAATGGAAGAGGGAGTGGCCTTGAGACACAAAGTCACCGTCATGTCTAGAGAGAGAAATGAAATCGGGGGTTTTGAGTAGGTGAGGAAGAAGAGAAATGAAATCTGGGGATGGAGGGCACCTCCGATACTAGATTGGGGCTCTGTTAGAAGAGGATGTAATGAGAAAAAAAAAAGAATTTTTTTTAAGTGAGGGTAAAATAGACATTTTGGCATAAAATGGGTGCCACGTTAGCAAATTAACTGGTAATTTGGACAGAGCTTGACGACAGGGAAGAATTGGGAGGAAATTGAGAGTTCAGGGACTTTTCAGGTGAAATTCGAAGGTCAGGGACTGAAATGATGAAACTCTATAAGTATAGGGAGTAAACAGTAATTAACTCAAAGAGAAACATAGGGTTAGTACCAGTGAACAATTTTCAATTGATTATTTTCTGAACCATACAAGTTTTTGTTCTATATTTGGTAAAGTGGATGGAGAAATGGTCTTGTTCTTCTATAGTTCTATATATAGTTTTGCATTGCTGATGTATAGCAGTCCAAATTGAAGAACAACTCGATCGTGCAAAAGGAGGAAAACCCAAGTTACTATTGCAACTTTGGCATTCGGTGTCCGATTCGCCATTGCTATAGCTTTCCGGAAAGGGAACGACGCCAAGAACAAAACTCATCGCTTTGCCAGGATGTGTAGGCTTTTTCGAGGTGTTTTAGGGTCTCAAAACTACAATTTACTGTTTTTCAGAATTTTCGGTTTCCTAGTTTGTTTTGGATTTGTTTTATTTTTACCTGTGGGGCTTTAGGGTTTCATTGTTACTCGCCCTAGGGTTTCTTTTCTCATATATAAGCAACCTTAAACTGCTGCATAACCTATCTTTTATCTTTTTTCAATTTGATTGATGAATTTTCTCTTTTATCTCTGGTGGACTCCAGCAGGGCCGTCCCGTGACAAAGTGAGGCCTAAGGCAAAATTTAGAGAGACATTCCTAATAATTTTGTCCATTGAAAAAAAAAAATGTCAGCAAAGCAAAGTTCAAACTAAAACATAGTAGATTATATAAACAAAATAAAAAGTAACAATGCCAATAAAGAACATTAGAACCTGATTTTCTAACCACAAAATTTTGGACTTCAGGTCTTGACGGTTTGTTAAAATTGTATCAACTATCTGAATTATGATTACGAAATTAGAACAGAGGGTGAAATTCAGAATTGAGTAAGAGAAAGAGAAAGATTGCTTCTATGCATTTGTGAGAGTCTGTCAATGGCTTAAATAGGCATAAAAGGAAGAAATGTTACCGTTTGTCTTTGAAAGAATCAGAGGGAAATCAAAAATTCATGTTTCAACAGCCAATGTTTCAGTTTTGCCCAAATTAGTGAAAGTGAGAGCAAAACTTTTGGTTATCTTCTTTTCGAATCCCAAAGTGATGGAGAAAGAGGAAAGATTGGGGGGTTTAACTTACAAATACAAAAGAAAAAGAAGAAATTTTGAGGCCTCATGGAGTCACGGGTTTGATTTCATTGGTCTCAACGTCGTCTTCTACAAACTGCAATACTGCGTCTTTTTTCTTTTACTATCTTTTTTTTTAACACACACACACCTTGGTCAAGGGACAGCTCTGAACTCCAGAACCTTTGTTTGAGGTTTATTGCTTGTAAACCTAGGTAATCTTTCTGACTGAGTCAATTGCCAAAGACTAATATGCAGGATACGCTTTTAACTATGCAGCGCACGTTTGTAAATCTTGACTTTTGCCACAAGTATCTCTCTGCTTCTGTTCAAATCAAATCCAAACAGGGGAGGAGAGTGGGTTCTAGCTTGGAGAGATGCATGGCAGGTCTGCCGTGGCCATTAATGGGGAAACTCTTCATGTCACTCATAGAAGAAAAAGTTGGTTACTTAACTATTGATTGGCTTTTCGTGGAAGCTACATTTGAAGATCTGCAATTTTATTAATTTGACTTAGTTTGGATGGGTTTCGGTTTCCATCTACCAAAGGTATGTTTTGTTGTGCAGCTTTTGCTCTGATTGGCTCTCACTAATACAACTTAGGTGACTGTTTTAACTGTTTTGGATTGTAATTTTTGTTCATTGAAACTTCCACGTAGACGCGCTGGTTGCGAAAGTGAAGGGTAGTAGACATGCATGTTTGGGAGGTATCTGGTTTTCTTATTAGGTTTCTGTAAACTGTTATCGTATCAAGTCCCGATATTGTATATGGAGGAAAACATGGCTTCCTGTTTTACGTTATTTACTTAAAATGCCAGTTGCACTAAGTCCCAGAGTTTTTGGTTCATTGCAACATTCATTCATATGATTGGAATACTACACTAGGCATGCATACAAAAAACAAGTAAGAATTTGTGTACTTTGTCCACATTGATTTGGCTGAAGTATTGTCTTATTCACGGTCTATCATGAAGATCGCATCCACCAAAATGATTTCTTGTGAAAGTACGCAGCAACCTTGTATATCAGATTATTAGCTAAACATGGAAGATCGAGCATGAATTTGAAATTTGATGCTTAATTTAGGCCATAAAGATCATTGGATAGAGAGCATATCTATCTGTAAGACTCAAAGTAGGTGATTCTGTGTAGTGCATAGGTGGTTCGGGCTTATAATTTGCCCAAAATGGTGACTTCCCTCAATAAGCATTTGGTATCAATACGCATTTTATACAGATATAATGTAGCTTGATGACTACTGCATGTATTAAAGATGCACGGTGTTGAAGCTAGAAGCTAAAAGATAGGTGTGAAGGATCGAGAGTCATCTTGTCATTGAGGTTGAGCTGATGTTAATACTGTAGTTATTTACTCACTGAAGCTTCCAGGTAGGCGCGGTTGCCAAATGAAGGATATGGTAGACAATGTTTATTGGTTTCTGTTAACTGTTATCGTATCAATCCAGATATTGTTTATGGAGGAGACATTGCTTACTGTTTTACGTTATTTACTTACAAAGCCAATTACATGTGGTCCCAGTACTGTTGCTTCATTGCAACTTTCGTTTATGTGTAGTTTTACAAAAAGAAACAATACAGTGTGTTCAGTTTGGTTATATAAACAGATAGAGTTTTTCTATTAGAACCTCCAAATTTGCTCACTTGACCTCTATACTTTTTACACCTCTTATCAAATTTTCAAATACTAAATTTACTCACCAAACCTCACTAAACTTCCTCAAATAACCTCAATCATATAATTTGCAAACAAATTGTTATCTTTAAAATAAAAAAGTTAGTCATTTCAATGATTTAATCACTCTATAAATCTTAACTAAATATACATTTCTTAATCAAACTTGGGTTTCAAAAATTAATGTTGGACTCGGAGAGAGAGCTTGGTGGTGGTTATGGTGGTTTGGGAGTGAAGAAGAGATTGGGAGGCTGGATTTGATGAAAGGAAGAAGAAGAGCTAGGATGATGAGGCCCGTGTTTGGGTAAAGGAACAAGAGGAAGAAGAGATTGCAGCAAGAACAAAAAACAAAAGAATTAAAAAAATTAAAAGGGAGGCTAGGGTTATTTTCGACATTTTAACATCCACCATGCTTACGTGGCGCTGAGTTGGCATCTATCGATTTGCCACGTCAGCTAGTTAACGAAGCATTTAGACGGCGAGGACCTATTAGACATAAAATTGTGACCATAGGGACTTTTTAGATTAAATTAGAAAAGCAGGGACTGAAACGAAGACGAAGGCATACTTCAGGGACTAAACAGTATTTTGCCCATTTTTTTAATTCTTTTGTTTTTTGTTCTTGCTGCAATCTCTTCTTCCTCTTGTTCCTTTACCCAAACACGGGCCTCATCATCCTAGCTCTTCTTCTTCCTTTCATCAAATCCAGCCTCCCAATCTCTTCTTCCTCTTATAACATTAATCTTTATCGCATAGTATAAAAAATATAGAGAAGAACGTGCGCGAAGAGAGAGAGAGAGGAAAACAGTTCAGTTCGTCCGATCTCTCTTGGCCAAACGTCGTCGGTGCTCCCGCCGCTGAGTTCCGGCTTGGGAGAGGATGTTGTTCTGGGGTTGTAGTCCGGTTTCTCGGCAGAAGCGTGATTCATGGCTGGAGAATGATGGGTCGTCCTCAGCGTGGGCAGATCGATTTCGATCTGTCCTTCCCGGATCGTGATGCCGGATCGTGATGGGCAGGCGAGGTGCATATCTGGAGAGCGGCTTGCCGGCGATGAAACTTGGCGTCACTGCTGCGATGGAGATCGGAGCGGTGGTTGAGAACTCGATCTCATGTCAGGGGTGAGGTCGGTGAGGGCCTTGGCCTCCGATTCACCAACACTGTTGGGCTTCTCAAAGAATCGAGTTCTAGTTAAGATCTCATGATCAGAGTTTGGCCACGGAGGCAGAGCTTCAATGATCACGACTTCGGTCCGGTTCCATCCAAATGGAAGATGAACCAGACTACATAATCCGACGGTGATGGCGGGTACGAGGCCGAAGGTGATGGCGGCGATGCTGCATGTGGTTGCGATTTTGCTGAAGCAGGCTGATGATTGGGATAGGTAACCCAATCTCAGTGCTTCAGATTGATTTTTTTCTGGTAATTGTGGGTTTCAAAGAAAGAATTGGGGTTAATTTGAGGTGGAATTTGGTTTTTGATGAACTTGGAAATACCCAAATGTTGGATATGTTGGTTTGATTGATTATGTAGGTGTAGTTCTTGGAATTTGTTGATAAATCGCAATGGAATTGTTGGTTGAGCTCGGTGGCGGTTGTGGTAGTTTTGGTGGTGGTGAAGGTAGGGATCTGGGGGATTAGAAATGAGGAGTTGAGAGGCAGTGGCTTGGAGAAGTGGGTCTGAGAATGGTTATGGTGGAGGGTAAGGGTGGTCAGATTGGGTGTAGTGACAAATAGAGTAGGAGGTGGTGCAGCAGCAAGTACTGGTGGTGAGAAGGTGGTTTTGGAGATGGTGATTGTGAAATTGCTCTCAGAGACTTTGTTCCTATTCAAGTTTTGGTGGTGCAGCAACAGAGGGAATTCGAGTTTGAGTTCTTTGAGTAAGAGAGGAGGGAGAGAGGTTGGTTGATTTAGTTTCAGACAAGGCGGCGAGGGGTTGAGGAAAGCGGCAAAGGGTTGGACTCGGAGAGAGAGCTTGGTGGTGGTTATGGTGGTTTGGGAGTGAAGAAGAGATTGGGAGGCTGGATTTGATGAAGGGAAGAAGAAGAGCTAGGATGATGAGGCCCGTGTTTGGGTAAAGGAACAAGAGGAAGAAGAGATTGCAGCAAGAACAAAAAACAAAAGAATTAAAAAAATTAAAAGGGAGGCTAGGGTTATTTTCGACATTTTAACATCCACCATGCTTACGTGGCGCTGAGTTGGCATCTATCGATTTGCCACGTCAGCTAGTTAACGAAGCATTTAGACGGCGAGGACCTATTAGACATAAAATTGTGACCATAGGGACTTTTTAGATTAAATTAGAAAAGCAGGGACTGAAACGAAGACGAAGGCATACTTCAGGGACTAAACAGTATTTTGCCCTATTTTTTAGTATAATTATTGTCCTTAATAGTCATTTTATAGTAGGTTATATATGTCATTTAATAATTCATAATAGAGTGAGGTCAAGTAAGCAAATTTGGAGGTCCCAATAGAAACTCTCAAACAGATACTCTAACTAAGCCGCCAAGTGACTTACACAAAATAAGCAAGAATTTGTGTGATTTTGTCCAAATTGATTTGGCCCAGGTATTGTCTTATTCAAGGTCTGTTATGATTCATGAAAATCACATCCACCAAAATGATTTCGTATGCTATAGCCCATAGTTTTTAGCACAAATCAAGATTTCGCGGAAGAGTTTTTATTTTATTTTTAATTTGTTAACTATACATTAAGAGAAAATTCTTTGTTAGCCAAAATCCAAATTTTTGATAGAAATAATCTTAAAAGATGAAAAAAGAAGTTTGATAACTAATTAAATCACAAGGGCAATTATGACAATTATAAAATTTATTTTTATTAATAAAAATAAACAAAATATCCCACAATCAACTTTTCTCTCCAACTATCTTCTCTCTGCAATAACTGTTTTCTTTTTTATTTTCTAAAATAAAAAAATATTTGCACATACAAAACATGTATTCGAGGAAGGCTAGTTTAAGTTATGAGATTCAATTTTCATGTGTGACATGACCTGTAGTTAGTTTATAGTGTTTAACTTTTTTTTTTTTTCAACCTATTTGTTTGTCGCAATATAAATTTGCTTGGGAAGAGCCCCTTACAAGTTAATATCATAAATAACTAAAAAAAGAGAAGCATTCCCCACAAAAATAAAGGATTCATGTTCAAGAGAGATTCTTACGTATGGCAAACGTACCACGTGGCTGGTAGGGCAGCCCAATTAGTGAACACACAAGGGGCCAAATGTTTTGGGTATTTTATTTTAAGGACTAAATTCAGTTTGCCCCCTCAAACTTTGGGGCAAACCTTAGTTTGGTCCTTGACCTTTTTTTTTTTAATCATGATGGTTTTTACACTTCTATTTTTCATCACGCACGTCTAAAATTCAAATTTGTCTCCAAAAATGACGTCAGATGCTGCGCTGGACCCGATAGCATGGCCCACTTTTCAGACTTGTCCCCTAATTTAGATGAAATGTCCAAACTACCCTCATCTCATCTCTCCTCCTCTCCTAAATCCCACAACCCTCTCTCTAACCCCAAAAACCCAGATTCCTTTGCAGCTCCGCCCAACCCCCACCACGAGTGCAACCCACAGCCCTCCTCTCGTACTTCACTTCCCACTCTCAATCCTCTTCACCATCAAAACTAGTCTCTGACTACGCATTCTCTCTCCTCTCCCTCATCTTCGGATCTCCCCAAACCCACTCTCTCTGTACTCTCCAGAGGCATCCCTACCACCATCAAAACCAAATTTCACTTAACCTGCGCCACCCAAATCATCAAACACAAAATTCAATTCACCTTCACCATTAAAACCAGATTTCTCTTCTACCTCCAAGAAGTAACACGCCGGCAAGTCAACTCAGCCACTGACAAAGTCCACAAAGGTCCAGAACCCAAATTCTATAACTGAGCTAACCTGCATAAAAAAATAAAAAACCCAGAATTAAAGATTGAAACTTTAGCCAAAATGAAAGAAACCCAGAAGAGAAAGATGAAAGCTTTAGAAATGGGTTACCTTCGAAAATCGATTGGGGGAGTTTTTGAGATTTTTGAGGTGGGTGTCATCGTCGGTAGGTGTCAATTGGAGTTACTCGAACTTGAGTTTTTTGAGGATGAAGAAGTCGACGAGATTGGCGGAGAGGAAGACGAGGATGGATCTGAGACCAAAACAAACAGAGCACCACCGCTACACATTTCACATTTGCAGACTCAGAGTGAAATTCAAGGAAGTGAGGAACCTGATCAGATTAGAAAGATGCATGGGAGGCGGGAGACCTTCATATTCTTCATCATCGTCTTCTTGTTCTTTACAACCATGGCCGCCTACACCACCACCCTGGACAACAAAATTCCACTCACCGAACAGGGCATGGCCTAGGCCTAACTCGCATGAACCTAGCTCCGCCGCATCGTCTCCGTCGACAACGACTCCAACAACCCAGATCGGACGGTCCTTCTCTCGAATAAGAGAACAAGATTTCTGCAATTTTCAAGTGTAGGAGAGAAGAGAAGAGGCATCGTCGGTGGGGGAGAAGAGAAGCAAGGACAGAGGAAATAGATTTGATCCAAGGGACGGAAAATGTCGATCTCAAGCCCCATATTTTATGGGTTTTTTTTTAAGAATTATGGGGTTTATTATTTAATTTTATTTTTTGAGATTATTGGGTTCAAATGTCCATTATGCCCTTCGAAGTCTGAAAAGTGAGCCATGATGTCGGGTCCAGCTCAGCACCTGAAGTCATTTTTGGAGACAAATTTGAATTTTGGACGTGCGTGATGAAAAATAGAAGTGTAAGGACCATCATGATTAAAAAAAAAAAAGGTCAGGGATCAAACTGATGTTTGCCCCAAAGTTTGTGGGCAAACTGAATTTAGTCATTCTTTTAATCGGAGAGGATTCCATGCACGTCAGTTCACTTGCACCAGCAGTGTGCACGTCACGTGCACTAACAGTTGGATCTCTAAGGCAGTTAAAGAGAGATTTAGTTACTTGGATCGAGTTATGTTGCCTGGATCTCGTCACCATCCCAACCCATTCTCTCTGTTTCTTCAAAACTCTTTTTCAGTTTGAACTCAAGAGTTCAGCCGGGATTTGATCGACTGAATCATTCAGATCTTGAATATACACACGAAATTGAATTCCAATACTTGGCCTGCAAATCAAATATGGAACCAGCACAATTAAAGAACTGGAGACGAAATTGGGTGCAATTTATATCCTACCAAGGAATTTGGTGGAAAAGATTTTCGAATTAGGAAGAGAACGTGTTGGGTTTCTTGAATGCAGTTGATGAATTCCGAAATTTTGCAAAATCTCATCAGTCTTATTCAAATTCTGCGATACCCAAATTCGTACTTGCCTTTTGACCCAAAATTGAAGGAAAATTGGAGGTGAGACTTGTTCTGTTCTTTCCCTATTTAAGACGGAGAAAGATTGGACTCTTTTATACTTGAGGAGCGACGTGGGAAGAACAGCTACCTCCAGTTTGCGGAGGAAGAAATTTGCAGAGGAAGAACTTAACAGTAGATCAAATGATATATTAGATCAAATGATATATTATAAAGAGAAGAACACAAGCACTGGTAAGCAACTTAGCAGAGCGGTGAAGCCAATTGTTAATTATTTGGGGGGCTGCAAAGGTTCGAAGCTCGTTAATGGTTTTTTTATTGTTTTCTTTTTCTTTTTCTTTTTCTTTTCTGAAAGTTGCGTAATTATCTCCAACAGACTACTTATTTCAAAATAAATTTAATATTTAACTAATTTTAAGTTAAAATTATACTCCACCACAATACCTAAACAAAAGTTAAATTTTCTAGCTATATTTAGCTAGGATGAAAAAATTTAACTGAAACCTAAATTTAACTTGTGATTTAAGTATCTCGTTGGAGTTAAACTAGTTATATTTCACTTTTAGTTATGAATATAAGTATTATTGTTGGAGATGCTCTAAACACTAAAATGTGTAATTTTTTATTATAAAAAATTAAATAAGCAAGTTAATTTCAATGGCAGACTTTTTGGAGTATTACCAATGAAACATTGACACATTGATTTTAGTGCGAAGGGAGAATATCAAATTGTGTCCAAAGCCACTGAAACAGAAACAAACCCCCCCCCCCCCCCCCCAAACACCCTAAACCCAAACTCAAATTTTTTCCTTACATGCATACTAATGTGATCTAACTTATTTATTAGTTATATCGAAAAGTATACCTTCTATGAGTAAAAATGTGGAAGAAATAGGCTTTATCAAAATCGATCATTGGATGCTATCATGATAAGAAGAAATGGTTATGGTGAAAATTTAAGCTATTTTCTTCAAATTTTAGGTCTCGATCTATTTGGTCAACCCTAAACACCACATAAAACTAATATGCTCATAACCACTCATTTGTAACTTCTTTTTTCGATCTATCAGCTCTCATACTCTCCTAGGTATGAGCTATATCAAGTAACGTAAAAATTTCGGAAAGTTTATCTCCTCGTGGTTCAGCTCCTCTTAGGAAAGTATAAACGTATAAATGGTTGACTGTTTTATTTGATGTCGAAATAACCACAGATCGAGTTAATTTTTTTACACATTACCTATTAATACGCTACAAATAGATGGCTAATGTCAAATTTATCTATTTTCAATTTCAATTATTTGGATCACACAAAATGCTTATATGTCTACTAATATGGTATAACTTGATAATTAGTTGTATAAAAAAGTATACTTTCCATGAGCAACAACATGGAGGAAATAAAATTTATCAAAATTGGCCGTTGGATGTTATCATGATAAGAAAATATTGTTACGGTCAAAATTAAAGCTATTTTCGTCATCGTTTCGGTCTTAATCTATTAGGTCAACCCTAAATACCATATAAAACTAATATGCTCATAACCGCTAATTCACAACTTCTTTTTTCAATCTGCCAGCTCTCACACTCTTGTGGGTATGAGCTATATCAACGAATGCAAAATTTTCGGGAAAATTGTCTCATCGTGGTTCAACTCCCATTATAGAAGTATAAGTGTATAAACGGTTGACCTTGTTTGATGTCAAAATTGAAACTATGACGAAATTGTCTAAATTTTTTACAACATGCATAAAGTATTCCAATATTCTCTTCCAACAGTTTGTTTTCCTATTTTCGTGTGTCTCGATGGGGTTGTTATTTGAAGATTTTGATTTAAAGATTGGGTTATAAAGGAAACTATGGTTGACCAAGTATATCAAAATAAAAACGAATACGAAATTGACTTAATTTTTTACAACAACATTAAATTATGGTCTCTTCTAGGCCTCATCAACGGGCCGGGCCTGGCTCATTGGTAGCTGGCTTGGGTAGGGCAGGGCCGGGCCTAACTCTATTTTTAAATAGTAGCGGGCCGGGCTTTATTGTAAATTGAAGGATCCAAGCCCAACCATTTAATGCGGGCCTCGCGGGCTTTTTCAGGCCTGGCCGGGCTAAGCCTTGCCGGCTTTTTTGGGGCGGGCCTTGCGGGCTTTATTTACAAATAAATCTTTAAAGATAATATTTTTTATAAACTTATATTTATATATCATACACTCCAAAGAGAAACCTCTATGAACTTAAATAAAATGGAACCAACCGTTGGATGAGATTATTATAATAAATTATGAGTGTGGTAAAAAATTTAGCCAATTTCACCATATTTTCGAATCCGATCGAATTGGTCAACCGTTGTCACTTGTATGTTTTCTTGGTTGACCGATGGCATGACGACCGCGAAACGTGCTTATTTTTTCACATCATGTCTGTAAATATTTCATCGATGGATGTGCGTGGACATAAGATAAAATTTCAATTTTAATTACAAAGATGTTGGCCTATATTAATTTGCCTCCTAAAGTTGTATGACTTGTATATTGTATTTAAATTGTTGAGGTTCATTTTAAAGCAACCATGAAGTGGAAAATGAATTTAGAGAAATCAACCGCTCGATTGAGAGATTGTAATGTTTTATGGTGATTGTAAAAAATTAAGCTAATTTGATTCTCGTTTCGAATTCGATCAATTAGATCAATTAGATCAAATTTAGTTACTTTTATAAACCTATATCTATATATCATACACTCCAAAGAGCAACCCCTATCAATTCAAAGAAAATGGAAAAATAGACCGTTGGATGAGTAAAAAATTTAGCCAATTTCACCATATTTTCGAATCCGATCGAATTGGTCAACCGTCGTCACTTGTATGTTTTCTTGGTTGACTGATGGCATGACGACCGAGAAACGTGTTTATTTTTTGACATCACGTTTGTAAATATTCTATCGATGGATGTGTGTGGACATGAGATATAAAAAAAAAAATTAATTACAAACACATTGGCCTATACCAATTTTCTTCCTAAAGTTGTATGACTTGTACATTACATTTAAATTGTTGAGGTTCAATCTAAAGCAACCATGAAGTGGAAAATGAATTCGGAGAAACCAACCGCTCGATGGAGAGATTGTAATGTTTTATGGTGGTTG
>BDJD01007160.1:36876-53508 GCA_002564525.1 Rosa multiflora
TATATATATATATATATAAACACACACACATACATATACACACACACAAATATAAATCTATATGTGTGTGTGTATATATATATATTTATAAACACACACACAAATATCTACATATATATATATATATATAATATTTTACTGGCTTTTACGGGCCGGCCCACTACCCACCGAGGCGGGCTTTTGCGGGCTTTTTAAAGGGCCAGGCCGAGCTTTTAGCCCTCAGGGCTAGCGGGCCTCCATCGGCCCACTTGATCCGCGGGCTTTTTGATGAGGCCTAGTCTCTTCCTAATTTCATACGTCTCGATAGGATTGCTCTTTGAGAAATCTAATTAATAAATTTAAGACCATGAAGGTAACTTGGGTTGAAAAGGGAATCGAAGTCAAAATATAAACAAAATTGAATGTATTTTGGACTAGAAGTCTAAGTGTGATGCAAAATATATATGCCAAATTTATTATCTGTTTTTATTATTATTTAACTCCGTCTAAGTAATGCAGTTATTTTTTTAATTTAAAAGATAAAATAGGCTATTAAAGAAAAAAATAATTATAGAAATAAATAAATAAAAAATACTGAAAGTGAGGAGGTCGAGCTTTCCCTAAGAATGCAGTTTTTTTTAATAATTCATGTTAATTTTATTTTAGTAATGTAGTGGAAGGGCAAAAAAAAAAGACATAGAAAGAAATAATTAAAATAAGAAAAACAAAAGCGATGTTGAGCTAGTTCGAACCCACACAGCCAACAAATGCTTAAACCAGCCTTTTCCACTGAACTATCCATAATTTTCTGTTGGACTATCCTTCGACTTTTAATAAGAATGCAAAAAAGAGATAATCAAAATATGAATCTGATGAACTGTATACCCAGAATCTACAAACCCATTCTTTAATCAATTTCTTCGACCTCCTCACCAATACAGTAGAGATCTGAGCGGCGAACGATGATGAGGCCATGTCCGATAAATCAAGAAACGCTTGAATAAATCTATGCAATTCCCTCGATTTCTCGGCTTCTCATCGCTCATGTCCGATGAGGTAATGCGTTTTCTGAATGCCATTGGAATCCATGAGAAACGAGCAAAGATTCTGTTGACTTTAAGAAGAAGAATCTATAGCCGCCCTATCCTTCCGCCTCAAACCCAGTTGGGACGGAAGGCCTGACGTTTCGTTTCCCGGCGGCCATGGAAGCAACGGTGCCCGAAGATGAGGATGAAGACAAAGTGTCAGGCACACTTCACTAACTTTTTTGGGTTGCAATTCCGTTAACGGCGTTAATATGTTGTTAGTGCCACGTGGACGGCTAGATCAAATAAATGGCTGAGACTGTATATTAACTGCCAGGTCATTTGCACCGTCGGTGCGTTGAATAATTTTCGTCTTTTAATAAGTAAGGATAAATTTAGAACACACTTAAAATTTTCTAAATTTTGATTGGCCTGCCCCACCACTTATTTTATTTTAATAAATAAGCATCGAAAGTGACACACACTGACACACATTATCAGCCACTTTATTCCTAATTTTTGTGCTTTCTTCTTAGAAGAGTCTGTCCTTTTCTTGGGCTCTTTTTCATTGAGTTGCAAAGGTTTATCTGATTACTAACACAATTTGAAGTGTCAATATCTATAGAGGGCTTTGGTATCTCTCATATTCATCCAAAATATCTCAGTAAGAACAAGTCACGAATAGAATCACGAGTAATGAGTGATAGGAACAAGAATATTAAACGTATGGTTGATGCGAGTGACTGTGTGGTTGTTGAACATATGCAAACAAGAGATTTAGATTGCAAAAGCAAAAGTTTCCCTCTGGCATGAACTGGATTAACAACTTGCATTATTCGGTAGAGATTAACAACTTGCATTATTCGGTAGAGACGTACTGGGACTGAAATATTCTAAAACAGAGGTGATATATCATTCCACATGAGAGGAAATATGTCTACCTCTTCCCTATAGGGACTCTGCATTTGTATCTCTTGAACCCCTTTCTCTCGATTTGTCTACAATCTCTTTTCTAGTGATTGTGCTTTTGGAGCAGAAATCTGATCAGCAAGCAATCACTTTTCAATGGCGTTGAGCACCCAAGTTCCAGTGGAGGCTCTTTCAGCTTTCCCATGGAAATACGACGTGTTTTTGAGCTTTAGAGGCGAAGACACCCGAAAGGGCTTCACAGATCACTTATACAACAAGTTGCAGTGGCGAGGAATCACGACTTTCAGGGATGACCCAGAACTTGAAAAAGGCACTGCCATCTCGTCGGAGCTCCTCTCAGCAATAGAGCAATCTAGGTTTGCGGTCGTTGTTCTTTCGCCAAACTATGCTTCTTCCACGTGGTGCTTACTTGAACTGTCTAAGATTTTTGAATGCATGGAAGAGAGGGGGACAATTCTACCAATCTTTTATGAGGTGGAGCCGTCTCATGTGAGACATCAAAGAGGCAGCTTTGCTGAAGCGTTCGATGAACATGAAGAGAAGCTTGGAGAAGGTAATAAGGAGGTGGAAGGGTGGAGAGATGCTTTAACAAAAGTAGCCAATCTCGCTGGGTGGACTTCAAAGAATTATAGGTAATGAACTCTATATGACTTATTTTGATGTACCTTCAAACTTTTAAGCTCGGTGTGTCTTCACCCTTTGGGTGTCTTTAATCGAGGTATCTTTGAACAAAAAAAAAAACTTTAAGCTCTATGATGCTCTTCTGAAGCATTGAATATGTACATATGAATTGTTAGATTAGGTAGTGCTTAGCAATATGTCATCTATATTGAATTAATAGAATGACTCACATTTTCGGAGTTTCAAGACTCGATAGTGCTACAAAACGCTCTTTTAATGCTGCGGTTCTTAGGAGTGATCAAATATTCTTATATTCTGCAGAAATTATATTCGTATTTTTTTTTCTTGTTGTTAGGTATGAAACAGAGCTTATCAGAGAAATTGTGCAAGCACTATGGAGCAAAGTGCATCCTAGTCTCACAGTATTTGGTTCCTCAGAGAAGTTAGTTGGAATGGATACTAAGCTGGAGGAAATAGACGTTCTTTTAGATAAAGAAGCAAATGATGTTCGCTTTATAGGGGTATGGGGGATGGGTGGGCTGGGTAAGACAACCCTTGCTAGACTAGTTTATGAGCAGATCTCTGATCAATTTGAAGTTTGCATCTTTCTTGCTAATGTTAGAGAGGTTTCTGCAACCCATGGTCTAGTTTATCTACAAAAGCAGATTCTTTCCCAAATCTTGAAGGAAGAAAATGTACAAGTATGGGATGTTTATAGTGGAATCACTATGACAAAGAGATGTTTATGTAATAAAGTAGTTCTTCTAGTTCTTGACGATGTGGATCAGGTAGAGCAACTGGAAACCTTGGTGGGAGAAAAAGATTGGTTTGGCTTGAGGAGTAGAATCATCATTACAACTAGAAATCGACATATCCTAGTCACACATGGTATAGAAAAACCGTATGAGTTGAAGGGGTTAAACGATGATGAAGCTCTCCAGCTCTTTAGTTGGAAAGCCTTTAGGAAATATGAGCCTGAAGAAGATTATGCAGGGCACTCTAAGAGTTTTGTTATGTATGCTGGAGGTCTTCCCTTAGCTCTTAAAACTTTGGGATCTTTCTTGTATAAAAGAAGTCCACATGCATGGAATTCTGCATTGGAAAAACTACGGAATACTCCAAACAGAACAATTTTTGAAATACTGAAGATAAGTTTTGATGGACTTGATGAGATGGAGAAGAAAATTTTTCTGGACATTGCATGTTTCCGCAGGCTGTATCGCAACGAGTTTATGATTGAACAAGTATACAGTTCTGACCTTTGCAATTGCATTACAATAGATGTTCTTGCTGAGAAATCTCTGATAACTATTTCCTCAGCCAACCAAATAGGTATGCATGATTTGATACAAGAAATGGGATGTGAAATTGTTCGCCAACAGTCTTATGAAGAGCCTGGTGGACGCAGTCGGTTGTGGCTTCGCAACGACATATTTCATGTATTCACAAAGAATACGGTAAGATTTTATACAAATTGAATCATCAAACGTGGATAGCACTGTCATTTCATTTAACATGAAAAATACTTATTCCTGGAATTGACTTATTTTTTTTATAACAGGGAACTAAAGCCATTGAAGGCGTAGTGTTAGACTTGCCTGAATTAGAAGAGGCAGATTGGAATCTTGAAGCCTTCTCTAAAATGTGTAAACTGAAGCTGCTCTACATTGATAATTTAAAGCTTTCTCTTGGCCCCAAATATCTTCCTAATGCCTTGAGATTTCTGAAATGGAGTTGGTATCCTTCAAAATCTCTTCCACCAGGTTTTCAACCGGATGAGCTAACTGAACTGAGCTTGGTTCATAGCAATATTGATCACCTCTGGAATGGAATAAAAGTAAGTTGTTGAATATCTACTATTTTATAATTATATTTTATAGTTCATGCATGGAAGTTGATTGTTCTACCATTCTTCATGTTTTCTACAGTACTTGGGCAAGTTGAAATCTATGGATCTTAGTTACTCCATAAACTTGACAAGGACCCCAGATTTCACAGGTATTCAAAACCTTGAGAAGTTGGTTCTTGAAGGTTGTACGCATTTAGTGAAGATTCATCCATCCATTGCATTTCTCAAGAGACTTAAAACGTTGAACTTTAGAAACTGCAGAAGTATCAAGAGTCTCCCAAGTGAAGTAGAAATGGAATCTCTTGAAACATTTGATGTATCTGGCTGCTCAAGACTGAAAATGATTCCAGAATTTGTGGGGCAATTGAAAAGATTATCAAAGCTTTCTTTAAGTGGGACTGCTGTTGAGAAACTGCCTTCATCAATTGAGCACTTCAGTGAGAGTTTGGAGGAGCTTGATTTGAGTGGAATTGTTGCAAGAGAGTTGCCCTACTTCCTTTTTCTTAAGAGAATTGTCAAGGGCAAATGCCCAAGATCATGGTACTCATTGCTCTTTTCTGGCTTATTTCCAAGAAAGAGTCCTTACCCTTTAATTCCTGTGTTAGCTTCGTTGAAGCATTTATCTTCATTGACGACATTAAATCTGAGTGATTGTAATCTCAGTGAAGGAGATGAAGAAGGTGGTGCCATCGTTAAGGGAACACCCAAGGCAGCAGCGAGCACAAGTGGTGGCTGTGAGGATGAATACTACTCTGCTGAAGAGTGAAGGAATTTAGAAGACACTGTCTTGCTTTGAAACATCCTGTGCCTTGAGGCAAAAATGCAAAACTAATACTGCTATTCTTAGTAAGTATTCATTAACCGGATCAAGTAAGTGACCATCTCACATTATGACTCATAGTTGCAACTAGATATCTTAACATGCTTCCTCTGTCTCTCATGTGCTTTACATCATGACACATTTCATTTCATGTGCTCTGCCAACTTGATCAATAACATGAGTAAGATGTTATCAAGTAGTAAAGATGAATAATTCATAAGATTCAGTAATGAAAGGACAGTTTCTTAGAGTCAATAATACTAATAGATTTGAAGCAATCTAGAAGCTTCACAATTCCACCATACAATCATAGGTGACTCTTCCTATTACGGGTTCTCTTGAGCCTAAAATGAATCTCAGACGTATTGGGTATATTTAAATATCGGTAAGTTGAAAATATAAAATTCTCCAATTAAAAATATAAAATTCCTTTCTCTCGAACTGTGCACAATTTCTTTTATTTTGGTATTAGAGGTAATTGAAAAACTAATTCTATATTAGATGAACCATCAGTACACTTACATTAACAATTAAGTCAAGAAAGACCGACAGATCGCCAAGTCAAAGTCCTCGTCTCCTTCTCTCTCTCCTCCCCAGTATTACCATTTCTTCTTGAACCCCTCTTTCTCTCCATATCCGTGCACAATTTCTTTTCCAGTGGTTGTGCGTTTGGAGCAGAACTTTGATCACCAATCAATCAATTTCCGATGGCCTTGAGCACCCAAGTTAGAGCCTCCACCGGTCCAGCTTTCCCATGGAAATACGACGTCTTTTTGAGCTTCAGAGGCGAAGACACCCGCAAGGGCTTCACAGACCATTTATACGACAAGTTGCGGTGGAGAGGAATCAGGACTTTCAGGGACGACCCAGAACTTGAAAGAGGCACAGCCATCTCTCCGGAGCTCCTCACTGCAATCGAGCAATCCAGGTTTGCGGTCGTGGTTCTTTCGCCAAACTATGCTTCTTCCACTTGGTGCTTGCTTGAACTCTCAAAGATTTTTGAATGCATGGAAGAGAGAGGGACAATTCTACCAATCTTTTATGAGGTGGAGCCCTCTGATGTGAGACATCAAAGGCGCAGCTTTGCTGAAGCGTTCAATGAACATGAAGAGAAGTTTGGGAAAGATAGTAAGGATGTGGAAGGGTGGAGAGATGCTTTAACAAAAGTAGCCAATCTCGCTGGCTGGGCTTCAAAGGATTATAGGTAAGCCTCAATTAGAGATTCAGAGATCAAATGACACATAAATAAAAGTACTTTAATGTTTAGAAGTTCTATAATGTTGGTGAGTATTGAAATTTCGAAAATGAGAGCACTTAGATTAGAAAGTGCTTACACACTGCCCTGCATATTGAACTAATTGGATGGCTCACATCTATGAAGTTTCAGTACTCTAAGAGTACAGAACACCACTTTAATGCTGCGGTTCAGTTCTATTGTAAGGGTAAACTTTATATTTAATATGTTCGTTGGAAATTGTTTTGTTCTCATTGTAGGTACGAAACAGAGCTCATGTAAGAGATTGTGCAAGCACTGTGGAGCAAAGTGCATCCTACTTTAACCGTATCTGATTCCACAGAGAAGTTAGTCGGAATGGATGCTAATTTTGGGGAAATAGATGTTCTTTTAGATAAAGAAGCAAATGATGTTCGCTTTATAGGGATATGGGGGATGGGTGGGGTGGGTAAGACCACCCTTGCTAGAGTGGTGTATGAGAAAATTTCTTATCAGTTTGAAGTTTGCATCTTTCTTGCTAATGTCAGAGAGGCTTCTGCAACACTCGGTCTAGTTTGTCTACAGAAACAAATTCTTTCCCAAATCTTGAAGGAAGAAAATGTTCAAGTATGGGATGTTTATGATGGAATGACTAGGATAAAGAGATGTGTATGTAATAAAGCGGTTCTTCTAGTTCTTGACGATGTGGATCAATCAGAGCAACTAGAAAACTTGGTGGGAGAAAAAGACTGGTTTGGTATAAGGAGTAGAATCATCATTACAACCAGAAATCGACATGTACTAGTCACCCATGGTATAGAAAAACCATATGAGTTGATGGAATTAAACTATGATGAGGCTCTTCAGCTGTTTAGTTTGAATGCCTTCAGGAAATATGAGCCGGAAGAAGATTATGCAGAGCTCTCTGAGTGTTTCATTAGCTATGCTAAAGGTCTTCCCTTAGCTCTTAAAACTTTAGGGTCTTTCTTGTATAAAAGAAGTCCAGATGCATGGAGTTCTGCATTGGAAAAACTACGGAATACTCCCAACAGAACAGTTTTTGATTTGCTAAAAGTAAGTTATGATGGACTTGATGAGATGGAGAAGAAAACTTTTCTAGACATTACATGTTTCTCTTCGGAATGTGAAGCCAACTTTATTGTTGAACTACTATACAGTTCTGACGTTTGCACTCGTATTGCAATAGATGTTCTTGTTGAGAAATCTCTCTTAACTATTTCATCACACAATGAAATAGGTATACATGATTTGATACAAGAAATGGGATGTGAAATTGTACGACAAGAGTCGTATGAAGAGCCTGGTGGACGCAGTCGGTTGGGGCTCTGCAAAGACATTTTTCATGTATTCACAAAGAATACGGTAAGATTTTGAACTATTTAAATCACCACTTGGATAGCACTGTCATTTCATTTAACATGAAACATACTTTTCCTGGAATTGACTTATCTGATAAAACAGGGAACAGAAGCCATTGAAGGCATATTCTTACACTTGCATGAATTAGAAGAGGCAGATTGGAATCTTGAAGCCTTATCTAAAATGCGTAAACTGAAGCTGCTCTACATTCATAATTTGAGGCTTTTTCTTGGCCCCAAATATCTTCCTAATTCCTTGAGATTTCTGAATTGGAGTTGGTATCCCTCAAAATCTCTACCACCAAGTTTTCAGCCGGATGAACTTACTGCACTTAGTTTGGTTCATAGCAGTATTGATCACCTCTGGAATGGAAAAAAAGTAAGTTTCTGAATATCTAATATTGCACAGATATAATTAAATTTTAAAGTTCTAGCATGGAAGCTGATTCTTCTACCATTCTTCCTGTTTTCTACAGTACTTGGGCAAGTTGAAATCTATCGATCTTAGTTACTCCATAAACTTGACAAGGACCCCAGATTTCACAGGTATTCAAAACCTTGAGAAGTTGGTTCTTGAAGGTTGTACGAATTTAGTGAAGATTCATCCATCCATTGCATTTCTCAAGAGACTTAAAATGTTGAACTTTAGAAACTGCAAAAGTATTAGGAGTCTCCCAAGTGAAGTAGAATTGGAATCTCTTGAAACGTTTGATGTATCTGGCTGCTCAAGACTGAAAATGATTCCAGAATTTATGGGGCAAATGAAAAGATTATCAAAGCTTTCTTTAAGTGGGACTGCTGTTGAGAAACTGCCTTCATCAATTGAGCGCTTCAGTGAGAGTTTGGAGGAGCTTGATTTGAGTGGAATTGTTACAAGAGAGCTGCCCTACTCCCTTTTTCTTAAGAGAAATGTCAATGGCAAACGCCCAAGATCATGGTACTCATTGCTCCCTTCTGTCTTATTTCCAAGAAAGAGTCCTCACTCTTTAATTCCTGTGTTAGCTTCTTTGAAGCATTTGTCTTCATTGACGAAATTAAATCTGAGTGACTGTAATCTCAGTGAAGGAGAAATTCCCAATGATATTGGTTCTCTGTCCTCCTTAGAGAGATTGGAACTCGGAGGAAACAATTTTGTTAGCCTTCCTGCGAGCATTCATTTGCTTTCAAAGCTTGTAACTATTAGCCTGGTGAATTGCAAAAGGCTTCAACAATTGCCATACTTGCCATTAAATGACAAATTATTTGTAAGGACCGACAATTGTACTTCGTTACAAGTGTTTCCAGATTCACCAGATTTGTGTAGTTATTTCTTATATCCAGTGCTAAAGCAGTTGCTTGAGGTACTCTCTCTCTCTCTCTCTCTCTCTCTCTCTCTCACTCACCATAGTTGTGTGATATCGTGTCGTATGGTGCAGGAAACCCCTTGTTCTTTTCAGCAATTCAGTTTTGTAATTCCTGGAAGTGAAATTCCTGAGTGGTTGAATAATCAAAGTGTGGGAGACTCGGTAACTGAGAAGTTACCTTCGTATGCATGTAATAGCCCAATCAAAGTGTTGACTGGGTTTGCTCTATGTGCTCTATGTGTACCTCAAGACTCTCCGTCTGCCATTCCTGAACAGTTTCATTTCAATCCTGTTAACAGTCATGATAAGAGTTCTATTGCTTGTAGATGGAGTGGATTCAATTCTACCTCGTTGGTAGGTGTTGGTTTGTATGTAACCCAAATTGTTTCAGATCACCTTTTCGTAGTTGTTTTAGGCAGTCATTTATTTGAACCTAAGAACTGTCCCGAGGACACATGCAATCAGCAGGTCAAGTTTGTTTTCAAAACAGCTCGAGCTGTAGGAAACAACAGAATGAACAGATGCATAAAGGTGAAGAAATGTGGGGCCCGTGCACTTTACAAGCATGACATGGAAGAGCTTATTAGTAAATTGTACCAATCCAAGAGCAGCATTTCTCCTTACGAGACTATGGATTGTGATGTAGGCAAATCAGCATATGAATCGTGAAGGCAACACGAGAGGCAGCAACAACCGGAAGTGGTGGCTCTGATGACGAATATTACTCGGCAGAAGAATGAAAGGTTGCCTTGTGCTTGGTTTAACCATCCAGTGCCTCAAAGCAAAAAGAAAGGCTAACACTGCTATTCTCACTATTCATAACAAGTAAGTGACCATCTCACATTATGACTCCTTGTTTGCAACTAGTTCCTAACCATGTTTCCTCTGTCTCTCATTTGCTTTTATGTCATGTTGCATTTCATCATTTGCTCTGCCATCTTGATCAATAACATAACAGAGATTCTATATCGAAGTAGTATAGATAAATAATTCATTAGATTCAATAATGAAGGCCAGCTTTTAGAAGTAAAAAAATCTGTCACTAACTTGTGTTGCTTGGCCTAAGACAGTAAAATCCTCATTGTGATAGTTGTCCAAGATGAGACACGGTTCCTTGTTTTTGTGTTTTTTTTTTTTCTCTTTTAATCAATATATAGACTCAAGCAAAAGAGTATAAAGCTGCTGGAATCTATCTGGTTACTTGCATAATAGAAAAGAGAAGCGACCCAAACTACCAATGGACAATGTTCAATTGATTTTTTTCTAAACCAGATAATTTTTTGTTTCCTATTTGGCTAAATAGGATGGAGAAATTATCTTCTTGTTTAATATATTTTGCATTGCAAAAGACTTATATATGGGCACGGCATATATGTTAATCTTGACTTTCGCCACAAGCAAGCATTCACTGATGCACTCTGCTTCTTCTGAATCAAATCCAAACAGGGGAGAAGAGTGGCCTCTTGGGGAGATGCATGACAGATCTGTGCCATGGGGCAGTGGTGGGCAAACAATAGAAAGGTAACAGCTAGTTCATATTGATTGCTATCTTGTAGAAGCTACATCCGAAGATCTGCAAGTTCACTTTACTTGGTTTGGATGGGTTTCGATTTGTATCTACCGGAGGTACATTTTGTCTTGGTCTAATTGGCTCTGACTAATATGAATTAGGTGAACTGTTTCAATTGTTTTCGTTTTCTTTGCAGGATGGAAGAAAACCTGTCATGGCAGCTTTAGATTTGTAATATTCACACACTGAAGATTCCACGCCTGTTGCCAAACTGAAGGTTTGTTGACATTTTTGGGGGGTATGTGCTTTTTCTGAATGGAGTCAATGGACTGTGTTATAGAATAAAGTCCATATTGTATAGACATACAGTCAGGAGGTTAAGTAGATAAGCGATGCATTTCAGATTGACATTAACTGGGGCTCATTTAAGTAAAGCTGTATAGGAACCTGTGTTATGGTACGAGAAAATTCTAACTAATACCCCTTGGTGGGCTTTATATCAATTTCACTCCAAATCTACAATTCTGTCAAAGCTCTACATTCAGGTTGTTTAAGCCAAACCGCTTACATTGTAGACATGTTATGGGCAAGTTTTTATTTTATTTTGTTTTATTTTTGTCCTATGTACAAAAACTAAAGGACTGTGATCAGATCCCAAAGCAAGTAAGATGTCTAGGATTTAGGAATCATATAGAAGGTGGAATAGCTTGATGACTACTCTATTAACGACCAACAGTGTTGAAACTAGAAGTAAAGGACAGGTAAGATTGCGAATTAGCTTCTTGTTGAGATTGAGGCAGCAGTAGTTTATGATCAGGCATGTCATGTTGAAGTGTTGGCAAGGGTGCTTCAAGCAGAAGAACCTTCACCACTTGTCCTGCTTTTGGCCTTTCCTTCTGACTGGGGCGAGATCATAAGACATTCCATTTCATTTTGTTGATAATTCATTTCCATTCTCTCATCAGCTGCATCAAGAAGATTTCCTGCATTGTACAATTTCCAAACCAACTTAATAGTGGCACATGATATTCTCCATCCTCGTAAGTTCTCCTTCCACATGCAATTTCCAAGGCCACAACTCCAAAACTAAACTTGTCAGATTCTTTACTGGCTTTCCCTTGGTTTGCATACTCTTGGGCGATGTAGACTAAAGTGCCTACCACATCCATTCTATGCGTCTTCAACCGGGAATCCACGAGCGTAGCAATTCCAAAGTCACCGCTAGTTTTGAAAACTTGAAATTGTTGTCCAACAATACATTAGCCGATTTGATGCCCCTGTGAAGCACACGCTGTCTGCATCATCGTGTAGATAATGAAGGGCTGAGGTCAAGCTTATAAGCTATTTTGTTCCTGACATCCCACTGCAAAGATTCTCTACCACCGAATAGATGGGTGTCAAGGCTGCTGTTTGGCATATATTCGTAAACAAGTAAGCATTCGCCTTGCTTGTGACACCATCCAATGAATTGCACCACATTTCTGTGTATTAAGCGGCTAATGATTTTGACTTCACTGATAAAGATTTGTTCAAAGTGCTTATGATCAGATTGTGCAAAAATCCTCGTCACAGCAACATCGCGGCCTAACTCTTGTATGACCCCTTTATAAACCTTTCCAGACCCTCCTCAGCCTGGCCTTGTTTCATTTGCAAAGCCATTAGTGGCTGCAAATAATTCATTGTAACCAAATCGTCTTGGCCAGAGTAGCCTCTCAATATCTGAATTTATGGATGACACATCCCAGGAGTAACCTCCATGTTCACCCACCAGTCCTGTTTATTTGCTTCCTTACCGTGCACCAGCAAGCATATGGCCGTAAGTATCAAAATGAAGAAGGAAGCTGCAAACATGGCTGTAAGCAATGTAAGCCTCCCACTATTTCTGCTATATTTATCAGAAACCAAAGTTGAATTGAGTTGCCAACAATTTGTAACATGTCCCTGAGGCAGTATTCATGTACTAGCTGAAAAACCAATTGTAACTTGCCTGGGAAGAGCCTGTTTCGAGTCAATGTCATGTGAAAGAGAAGAGTTACCCACAAAAGGATCCGGCTTCTCTAAAGTGAGGAGTCTGTGAATTTACTTAAATTTCATTAAATCTGAACCATCTGTCTAATCTAAGAGTCCTGAACCTTAACACATCACTTTTTCATTAATTTTTTGTTTTTAATCTAAACCCCGATTAACTTGCCGTTAACCATTGAAAGAAAAAAAAAATTGGGATTTCTTGTCGATGTTTAACCCCTGCGTCAAGTTCCATTGACGTGCAAGGCTTTATGTTGACCCTGACGTGCTCTACTAAGGGTGATTGAGAGACTCTTGACTTCTTCCTCGACCTTGGCTTCACTTGTGTCTCTTCGAGCTAGTCAAAACTGTTCCGGTATACGCTCCGGCGTCTGACTCATATATTTTCATTCTCTGTTGATGTTTCGGAATAGAATGCAAGGACAACCAGATAAGCAAACTAAAACAGGAATTAACTGACCTGAAACTGCTCAACAACAGCAAATGCAAATGCTGAAAAATCAACACGAAGCCAAGATCATTGAGATGAGCAAGAGAAGTATGCTGCCATTGAAAAAGTAAGAGAAACCCTCATGGTTGAACTAGAAGGTACTTCAGATGGAAATTCTGATGGGCCCGACGATGCTCTATAGTCTCCTTCGTACATTGCCCCGTAGTTGGCATGAATAGGTTGTTGATTCAATTGTGTGAATGGTGCACATCAGAATAATAATTGTTTGATGTTTATTAAGCAAGTTACTTTTGCTTCTTTATTTTGTATGCCTATGAGCAACATATTCTCTGGTCAAATAAAAAAATCATTGATCTACGGAATAAGTTACTAAATTGCCTATATGTAGCCCCCTAATCTTTTGAAAGAGCCGTTCTTTTTAGTAGATTAAAAGGATTGCGCCTCCAAGTACTCCTAGCCCCAGCTTTTCAAAGGAGAAAACTTGAAACATTGATGGAGAGTGGAAATATATACGAGTCAGATGTGGGAGTTCAGCTATCTCGAAGAGACCTGAGCGAAGCCAAGGTCGAGGAAGAAGTCAAGAGAGTCGTCCATTGACTCACAGTTCCTTTGATAGTCGGTTTAAACCAGAAACCTGATTGTATTTATACCTTCATGTAACCGTGGGTGAGTTTCTATGGAAGCACAGAGAAACAGCAATGCAGCAAGTGAATTTAGGGTTGGGACTACGCATTGAAGAAAGACAAAACGTGAAGTATTTAACTCTATTTTTTTCTTTCCAATAGTTAACGGCAAGTTAACTGAGGTTTAATTAGATTAAAAACCAAAAATTGATGAAAGAGTGATGTGTCAATTCTCAATACCCTTAGATTAGACATAGAGTTCAGATTTAATGAAATTTAAGTAAATTCACAGACTCCTCACTTTAGAGGAGCCGGATCCCCCACAAAAACATGGGTTTCCCCGTAAGTCCAGAAGGCACGACTGAGGTTGTCAGCAGTAGCATTGTACGTAATCCATACAATTTTGGTCATTAATTTTGTGTTTCAAAGAAACATAAATACATGCAGTGAGGTATGGATTAGAGATACTGTTTCTCAAAGCCAGAAACCCGTTTCTCAATTGATTATTTTCAACTAAAGTCAATTTGACAAAAACTAAAAAAGAGAAGCATTGCCTACAGAAACAGGATTTTAGGTTCAGAAGGCGCGACTGAGGTTGTCAACAATAGCATTGCAAGCGATCGATGCATTAGCCGCTTCATTGAGTTGGGAAAGTTGATCTCATTATCTATAGAGGCCGCTGGTATCTCTCATATTTCCTCCAAAATATGACCTCATTAGGTACAAATCATGAATAAATTTATGAGTAATGAGCGGTAGGTACAGGAATCCCACATCCGATGCAGGTTGAAACGAATAATTGTGTGGAACATATGCATATATACCCATGTACAGAGAAATTTCCAACGGATAAATTATATGTAGGTGTTACAATTGGCTTTGCTAATGGTGGGAATGGACCCAGGAATCAATTGACTGAGAGATAGTGCACTTCTCTTTTCACATTTTTTAAAGGAAAAGGGTTGGATTGCTTCGGCTTTTTACTCGGGCAGGGGGCTCCTTTAGAAAATTAGGCACCATTGCTAAAGCAAAAGATTAACAGCTTGCACCATTCAGTAGAGACTGGGACTCAAGAAATAAATATTTCCGTTTCTTCTCTCTCTCTCTCTCTCTCTCTCTCTCTCTCTCTCTATCTGTGTACATCTTCTATTCCAGTGATTGTGCGTTTGGAGCAGAACTCTGATCACCAATCAATCACTATCCGATGGCGTTGAGCACCCAAGCTAGAGCCTCCACGGGCTCAGCTTTCCCATGGAAATACGACGTGTTTTTTAGCTTCAGAGGCGAAGACACCCGAAAGGGCTTCACAGACCACTTATACGACAAGTTGCAGTGGCAAGGAATCAAGACTTTCCGGGACGACCCGGAACTCGAAAGAGGCACAGCCATCTCTCCGGAGCTCCTCACTGCAATCGAGCAATCCAGGTTTGCCATCGTCATTCTTTCGCCAAATTATGCTTCTTCCACGTGGTGCTTGCTTGAACTCTCTAAGATTTTTGAATGCATGGAAGAGAGAGGGACAATTCTTCCAATCTTTTATGAGGTGGATCCCTCTCATGTGAGACATCAAAGGGGCAGCTTTGCTGAAGCGTTCGATGAACATAAAGAGAAGTTTGGGGAAGATAGTAAGGAGGTGGAAGGGTGGAGCCGTGGAGAGATGCTTTAACAAAAGTAGCCAATCTCGCTGGCTGGACTTCAAAGGATTATAAGTAATGAACTCTATATGATTTAATTTATTGTTCAAACTTTTAAGCTCTATGATGCTCTTCCGAAGTTTTGAATCTGTATATATGAATTGTTAAATTAGGTAATGCTTAGACATGTGTCCTATATAATATATATTGAATTAACAGAACGACTTGCATCTCCAGAGTTTCAAGACTTCACAGTGCTATAAAATGCTCTTTAAATGTTGCGGTTCTTTGGAGTGATCAAATATAAGTTCTTATATTCCGCTTTGGAATTATAATCTTATTCGTTTTCTTGTTTTTAGGTATGAAACAGAGCTTATCAAAGAGATTGTGCAAGCACTGTGGAGCAAAGTGCATCCTAGTCTCACATTATTTGGTTCCTCAGAGAAGTTAGTTGGAATGGATACTAGGCTGGAGGAAATAGAAGTTCTTTTAGATCAAGAAGCAAATGATGTTCGCTTTATAGGGGTATGGGGGATGGGTGGGTTGGGTAAGACAACCCTTGCTAGACTAGTTTATGAGAAAATCTCTCATCAATTTGAAGTTTGCATCTTTCTTGCTAATGTCAGAGAGGTTTCTGCAAACCACGGTCTAGCTTATCTACAAAAGTGTTTGAGGACAAGTATATATTGATACACAGAGAGAGAGAGTAAAATTTCAGAGAGAATGGAGATTCAAGTGTGTTTTATTCATCTCATACAAAGAGGTATTTATAGGAATACATTACAAGTGTGAAAGCTCAAAGAGAAACTCAATTTGATAACAACTACATTTACAGCTGCAGCTCCGCATGGTGGCGGTGATGATGATAATTGCCATGCTTGTTGCCCTTTGGCATAAAGTTTGTCCCACAAGTCACAATACCTACATTATACACTCAAGTACCTATTGTATACATGATATAGACATTTATACTATGACTCATATCTACAACATGAATCATATATACTACAACACTCCCCCTTGGATATTTCATGTCAATAGTATTGTCTAGGTCGTGCGCTTCGAAATTGCCTCATTAAAAACCTTGCCAAGTAATAAAACCTTGTGGGAAAAAACAACCTTGGTCGAAGGAGAAAAAGAGCACAACCGGCGTTGAGTGTGGAGTATGTATCTGGATACTCCCCCTGATTTAGACTCCCCCTGGAGATCATGGGAGTTCGGATAACCTTC
>BDJD01007163.1:10240-28158 GCA_002564525.1 Rosa multiflora
TCTGCAGGGTCTAGTGCAGTAGCTATTGCTGGTTCTGGTGAAGGCACTAGTGGAGTTAAGTCCACCAAACTTAGCCCCAAAAAGGCAACAGGCAAGATGAAAAAGGCTGGAAATTTTAAGTGTTTCTTCTGCAAAAAGGAGGGGCACATTAAGAAAAATTGCAAGGGCTTCAAGGATTGGTTAGCTAAAAAGGGTAAGGTTTCAGTGTTTTCTATTGAGGTTAATGCAGTAGATTCTTCTTCTAGTTCTTGGTACCTTGACACAGCCTCACCTATACATATCACTAATTGTTTGCAGGACTTCCTAACAAAGAGGGCCCCAAGTAGAAGTGAAGTCAATGTCTCAGTAGGAAATGGAATGGGAGTGGCTGTCAAAGCTATAGGGACAGTCAAGTTGTCTTTAGGATCTGGCTCTAGTTATATTTTGGATAATGTTTTTTATATTCCCTCTATGAAGAGGAAGTTGATTTCAGTAGCTCGCTTGGTTAGGAATGGATGTACTTTTTTCATCAATCTTGAAGGAATAAAAATCTCCCATTCTTCTGGTTACTTTGCTTCTGCTTCTCTTGTTCATGATTACTGGATGCTTGACTGCAGTTTACCACATGATGTGTTATTGATTGAAAATGAAAGAAACAGTTTGAATAAGAAAAGAAAGTTCAGTGAAAATTCTGCTTTTCTTTGGCATAGGAGACTTGCGCATATTTCAAAAGATAGACTTAAAAGAATGGAAAAGGAAAAATTGTTACCTGTGCTTGATTGGTCTGATTTTGATATCTGCATTGAGTGTGTTAAAGGAAAACTGACAAAGTCAAGAAACAAGATATCAAATAGAAACACTGAACCTCTACAGCTAATTCATACCGATATTTGTGGACCGTTTGCAAATAGAACTATCTGTGGCAATAGATATTTCATTACATTCATTGATGATGCAACCAAGTTTTGTCACATATTCTTGTTATCTGAAAAATCTCAAGCATTGGAAAAATTTATTATCTTTAGAGCTGAGGCCGAAAAGGAATTGGGGAGAGAAATAAAAGCCGTTAGATCAGACAGAGGGGGAGAATACTATGGTAAATACACTGAAACTGGGCAGCAGAAGGGACCATTTGCGCTTTACTTAGAAAAACATGGCATTCAAGCTCAATACACAACACCTGGAACACCTGAATCAAATGGTGTCTCAGAGAGAAGAAATAGATCTCTTCTCAACATGGTGAGAAGCATGATGTGTACCTCAGGGCTCCCTAGATACCTTTGGGGTGAAGCTTTAAAAACGGCTAACTACTTGATAAACAGAACCCCAAGCAAAGCCGTTCCCAAAACCCCCTATGAATTGTGGAAAAATAAGAAACCTAGTGTGCACCACATACATGTTTGGGGCTGCAGAGCTGAGGCTAGACCTTATAATCCTCAAATTGGGAAGCTGGACCCGAAAACCATTACTGCCTATTTTATTGGCTATCCGGAAAGATCATTCGGATATAGATTTTATAGTCCAGACCACACCACGAGGATCATTGAGACAAATAGAGCAGTATTTTTCGATGAAATAAATTATGCACATGCTTATGAAGACTTGGAGCTTGAATTCCAAGAATTACCAGATGAAGAAACTGAACTCTTATCATCACCACCATTAGACTCTATCGTCACCAATGAACCTGCTGTACAACCTCAAATTGAAGTTGTGCAGGAAGATCAAAATGTTCAAATACCAAATCCTGTAGATGTCATAGCTAACCCTCAACCTGAAGTTGTGGCAGAAGAAGAAGGAGCTCAAAATGAAAATGTGAATGATAATCAAGTTTTGAGAAGGTCAGGAAGAGTTAGAAAACCTGCTATTAATACTGAAGATTATGAAATCTACTTGCAGGAAGCAGAGCTTGACCTTTGTGATGACAATGACCCTCTAAGTTTTAAGCAGGCAGTAAGTAGTGATGACAAATTGAAGTGGGATGAAGCGATGCAAGCTGAGATTAAATCCATGTATGACAATCAAGTGTGGGAATTAGTTGAACCAGTTAAGAACCACAAACCAATTGGCTGCAAATGGGTATTTAAAACCAAGAGATGTGCAGATGGCTCAATAGAGAGATATAAGGCCAGACTTGTAGCCAAAGGATTCACCCAAAAAGAGGGAATAGACTTTAATGAAACATTTTCCCCGGTTTCTACAAAGGATGCTTTTAGGATCATAATGGCTCTAGTAGCTCATTATGACATGGAATTGCATCAAATGGACGTTAAAACAGCTTTTCTAAATGGTGATTTGGATGAGGAAATTTATATGAAACAACCAGAGGGTTTTGTGGAGCCTGGCACTGAACACTTAGTATGCAAACTGAACAAATCAATCTATGGTTTGAAACAAGCTTCAAGGCAGTGGTATCTTAAGTTTGATGCAGTTATAAGTTCTTTTGGTTTCATAGAAAATTTGGTAGATGAATGCGTTTACATGAAAACAAGTGGCAGCAACTTTATTTTTCTTGTTCTCTATGTTGATGACATTTTGTTGGCTAGCACTGATTATGGGTTGCTGCACGATACTAAAATCTTTCTATCAAATCATTTTGATATGAAAGATTTGGGGGAAGCATCGTACGTTTTAGGGATTGAAATACAAAGAGATAGAACCAGGCATCTCTTAGGATTATCTCAGCAAAGTTATATCTCTAAAGTTCTAAAGAGGTTTGATATGCATAACTGTTCACCAGGACATGTTCCAATGTCCAAAGGTGATAAATTAAACAAAAGTCAGTGTCCTAGAAACAAGCTTGAGGAAGAAGATATGAAAAACAAGCCATATTCTAGACTTGTAGGCAGCTTGATGTACGCTCAAGTTTGCACAAGGCCTGATTTGGCTTATGCAGTGGGCGTCCTAGCTAGATTTCAATCCAACCCAGGTCATGAGCATTGGATTGCTGGAAAGAAGGTATTAAGATACTTGCAGAAAACCAAAAATTATTGTTTGGTTTATAGAAGGGTGAAAGAGCTTGAAGTAGAAGGCTACTCAGATGCAGATTTTGCAGGGCAATATTCTGATTCTGGAAAGTCTACCTCTGGATATGTTTTCATGTTAGCTGGAGGTGCTATAGCTTGGAAGAGTGTGAAACAAAGTCAGACTGCAACTTCTACTATGATGGCAGAATATATTGCAATCTATGAAGCAACTTGTCAAGGTCTATGGTTGAAGAATTTTCTGCAGCAAACTAAGTTAGTTGATTCCATTATTTCTAGACCTTTGAAGATACATTGTGATAACGCTGCTGCAGTGTATTTTACAAAGAATAATAAGAGGTCAACTAACTCTAAACATATAGATTTGAAGTACTATAGTGTTAGGGAAAGAGTGAAGCATAAGGAGTTAGAGATTGCTAAAATTCATACGCTGGAGCAGCTTGCAGACCCTTTCACAAAACCCCTAACTGTAGTAGCTTTTCAAAATCATACTAAAAGGATTGGCATCCTCCCAACCTTGGATTCTGAAGTTTAGTGGGAGACTTACGATTTTGAGTGGGAGCCAGTTTTCATTTCAGTAAAGCTGAATTGTCTTTTAAAGTTTAAACTTTCTTTTGTTTTTAGCTCTGTTTTCTCAGAACTATTTTGATGTAATCTTCAGTTGATTTTATTAATAAATCATTCGTATTTTCTGATCAATTTTGTTACTGCAGTACCTTTTGTTTGTTGTTTCTTTTGGTCCTTGTGGCATATGCAATTTATGTATACATTCTGGAAGTTGCTTTTGTCTTGGATCAATTATTAATGAATTGTTGTCCATATGTTAAATGACTTAATGATGAGGTTCTGGCACATTGAACCATTCTGTGGATCATATGCAATGCATTTTCAGTTGATTCTTTTTATATTGGCATTACATATATTAAGTGATGTTTAGTGTCTCATGTAATGTAGAACTATGGAGTCTGTAATTGCAGAGTAATCAAATTTTTCAAATTTGAAATTTTCTGTAGTTCTTCTTTATAGTGCTGCATTGACAGAGATTCGATTAGATTTTTGGAGCTTGTTTTGTCTCAGTGCACACTTCAGTGATTGTTGTTTCTGATTAAGATGATATTGTTGTCAAAGTAAATTGTATGAATGTTCAAGTGGGAGATTGTAAGAATAGAGTTTGAACATAAATACAATTTGCATTATGATTGATGACTTATCATAGATTGCAGAAATAATTAATCCGAGATAGAACACGTTTCCTACTCCTTGTATAATTATGTTGTGATAAGAATCACACTTCATAATAGGAGATCTAAATATCTTGGAAACCAAGTAACAAACATCAGATTAATTGTAGTAGATCAGTTTCGATAGAATTCATATGCCTCTTATGGGGAGGACTCTATTTACATTGATCACTATATAAACAAGGTCCCTGTGACCTCTCTATTCACGAGCTTTCAGAAATCTAGCCCCATAGATAGTTGCGAGTAGACAGAGAGAGGATCACAGAAGTTCTTGTTTCTAGAGCAATGGCTTCCTTTTCATCATCCAATGGTACGAGTTCTTCTGCAAGTTATGAAGACACAAGGGACATGTTTATTTATCTGCTGCACTCTGTTTGTAATGATATGTTTGTTGTGTTTATTCAATATGCGATTATGTGTGCTTTAGTGTTTTTAATCTTACAATAACTAGTTACAAAAGAAAAGGAATCATTTTCGCTGACAAGTATTTGCCAATATAGGGTGAGTGATTGTATTCCCCAGTTCATTGCTTCATTGACATGTAGCTGTTAGTTATTTGGTGTTTTTTTTTTTCTCATTGTGCAGGGCGGGCTTTTTCCCCAGTGGACATATACGATTTTGCTAGTTCATACCAACGTGCTGTGGTTCAATTTGAGAGTAGCTCCTTTTGTTCTCTAGTGAGAAAAATTATTATCAGACATAGAAGTACAGTACTATACGGCAACTAAAACTTCACTCATGTTTAAGGAAAAGAGAATTCGAGAGAGAAATATGAGAGAATTGTATTTCATTATTGAGAATATGAGTCATATATATAGGGATTACAAAGTACATGTTCTAATGTTACAAGGAAAACCAATCCAAGTAGTACTAGGAATTCTAGAACCTTCTCTCCTATTACAATCATGGAACTACTCCTAGTTTGATTAGGCACACAAAGCTGATTTCCTTCAACACTCCCCCTTGTACCTCTCAAACTTAGTGGTGACGCTTCATCCATTGCCTCGTTAAAAACCTTGCTCGAGTGGAAAACCATGTAGGTCAAAAACACGATCGAGGAGGAGAAAAAGAGTACAACACATCTTCTACTCTTCGAGATCGAACATGCAGACATCATAACTCCCCCTGATGTCGATATCTCCCCCTGATTGCTACAATCGTGGGAGTGCGGATAACTTTCTCAATCTGATGCTCTTCACATGTTTCTCGAATGTGGATTTAGGTAACCACTTAGTGAATAAGTCCGCTACATTATCCTCTGATCGGATTTGATTCACTTCAACCTTTAGAAGTGATTGTTGTTGCTGATTATAAAAGAATTTAGGCAATATATGTTTGGTGTTGTCGCCCTTCATGAAACCTAACTTCGTTTGCCCAATACAAGCTGCGTTATCCACATAAATGTATGTAGGTTCATCCGTGGTAGACTTCAAACTACAACTTCCTTGAATATGTCTAATTATAGATCTTAGCCATATGCATTCACATACAGCTTCATGTAGAGCAATAATCTCTGCATGGTTTGAGGAAGTAGCAACTAAGGTCTGTTTTGTAGACCTCCAAGATATTGCAGTGCTTCCCATGGTAAAGACATAAACCGTTTGGGAGCGACATTTGTGAGGGTCAGAGAGGTACCCTGCATCAGCAAAACCCATCAAAACATCATTGTCATTTTGATGGAGGGGAGTAGGGTGATTTCGGCCACCCTTGGTGGTGGCGGCGGCAATGTTGCCGTCCATGACATTTTGGATGGTGGCATTTGAGCCAATTCGGTCCGATCCCGATTTTCCGTCATTCCTCTTCTCTCTGTAGGGATAAAATAGGCTCATATCAATCGTACCTCTTAGGTATCGAAAGATTGTCTTTACACCAATCCAATGGCGGCGTGTTGGCGCAGAGCTATGTTGAGCTAACAAGTTTACTGCGAATGAGATGTCCGGTCTTGTGCATTGAACTAAGTACAATAATGCGCATATTGCACTTAAATAGGGCACTTCGACCTCTAATGGTTCTTCATCCTCATCCTTTGGACGAAACGGATCTTTTCCGGGCTCAAGACTACGGCCAATCATGGAAGTACTCACAAGCTTTGCTTTATCTTCATTAAAGAGCCTTAGAATTTTCTGAGTATATGCAGACTGATGGATCAAAATCCCATCACTATGGTGCTCGAGTTCTAAACCGAGACAAAACCGTGTCTTCCAAGATCTTTCATCTCAAATTCGGATTTCAAGTATTTAGCAGTTTCCTTTAACTCATCTAGAGTTCCAATTAGGTTCATGTCATCGACATAAACTGCTACGATTGCAAATCCGGAACTTGTTCTTTTAATGAACACGCATGGGCATATTTCATTTTTAACGAACACACATGGTTATACCACATCCGTCCGGATTGTTTTAATCCATATAGTGAGCGTTTTGATTTTATTGAAAATGTGCTCTGTGGTTTAGAGCCACTTGATTTGGGTAATTGAAGTCCATCTGGAACCTTCATATATATCTCTGAATCTATATCCCCATAGAGATATGTTGTAACCACATCCATAAGTTGCATGTCAAGTTTTTCGGAAACTACCAAACTGACAAGGTAGCGGAACGTTATGACGTCCCTTACGGGAGAATATGTCTCCTCGTAGTCGATTCCAGGTCGTTGTGAGAAACATTGCGCCACGAGGCGGGCTTTATATCTAACCACCTCATTTTTCTCATTTCACTTTCTAACAAAGACCCATTTATGGACAACAGGTTTTACATCTGGGGGTGTCTGCGTTATGGGCCCAAATACTTGTCTCTTTGCTAGTGAATCCAATTTAGCCTGGATCGCATCTTTCCATTTAGGCCAATCCACTCTTCGTTGATATTCTTCTACAGAGCGAGGTTCGATATCATCATATTCTATAATTCCCTTTGCAACATGATATGCAAATGCATCATCAATAGCCATAGAATTTATATCCATCATCTCATGTACACTAGTGTAATTCATGGAGATCTCTCTATTCTCTGGAGTTGTTTCTGACATTGGAAAGTCCCCCAATGATGTCTCTTGGACATAACAATAATCCAGAATATTCTCATGAGATGGATTATTTACATCGATGATTAATGGATTATTTTGTGCCAAACTCGCTTTCTTTCTTGGGCGAGAATCCATCGAACCTATGGGCTTCCCGTGCTTCCTGATAGGAGCTGTGGGCCTAGCCACAACGTCACCATCACTGTGAGAAGGGACGTTAGCGTCATGCTCAATTGCCTTTGAGATGGTGTCATGTCCTCTAATTTTAGGGACATCAATCCTTGCAGGCACGTTTGTAGCAGGTATGTGTGATCTCGTCACTTTAGTGATATCAGAAAACTCATCAGGCATCGATTCTGCTACATTCTGAAGATCGAGAATTCTCCGCATTCAATTTCAGACTGTGCGGTTTGGGGATCAAGATGAGACGGAGTGGGGATAGACCACGACAATTCATGTCGTTCCTGTTGAACATTTATGTTCTTATCTCCCCCTAACGACGGGAAGGCTGTCTCATTAAAGTGACAATCCGCAAATCTAGCAGTAAAGAGATTGCCTGTCAAGGGTTCTAAGTAGCGGACAATATTTGGAGAATCATATCATGCTTAATCGTCTTTGAGGACCCATTTTGGTGCGCTGTGGCGGTGCAATTGGCACATGAACTGCACACCCAAATATGCATAAGTGTGAGACATCAGGCTCATACCCAGTCACCATCTGGGACACAGAAAAAGGTTGAGTGGCAGTAGGCTTCAGACGAATAAGCACAGCTGCATGCAATATTGCATAGCCCAAGCAGAAATAGGGAGATTGATGCGCATTACCAATGCTCTAGCGACCATTTGTAGTAATGGCGGCTTTTGCGAGACCATTTTGGGTGTGAACATGAGGAACTGGATGTTCAACATCAATCCAAATGGAAATGCAATAATCAACAAAAGTTTTTGATGTAAACTCCGCAACATTGTCTAATCTTATAGACTTAATAGGATGATCAGGATGGTGAGCCCTCAACTTAATAATTTGGGCTAAGAGTTTAGCAAATGCAGCGTTCCTTATGGACAATAGCATGACATGTGACCAGCGTGTTGATACATCAACCAACACCATAAAATATCTAAATGGTCCGTATGGTGGTTGAATAGGTCCACAAATATCACCTTGAATTCTTTGCAAGAATAGTATATTTTCTTTAGTGTCATTTGCATAGGATGGTCTAGATCCTAATTTTTCTAAAGAGCAGGCTTTGCAGAATGAATGATGGGCTTTAGAAACAACCAATGACGATTTTGGTTGAGCTATGAAGTCACAATTGACTTTAGAAGCAAAATTTGGAGACAAAAGAACATTAGTGGTGTCAAGGCCACCCTGAGGCCGCAGGGGGACAGCGGCGCCGACCAAGGATGGCCAGTTTTGGGGGTGAACGACGACATGAGGCGCAGGGGCTCTTTCGGGGTCCAAAATCTGATTTTTACTTCTTTTCGTTCTGAAAAATGGATGTCCGTGTAAAGTCTTTAATATACGGATCATCATATCATGACCTGGGTGTCCCAAACGGTCATGCAAAAGTCTATATGTGTCGGAATCCCATAAATCATCTCACATAACATGATTGGATTCAATTATTCGAATAGTGATTGCATACAACCCACTAGATCGACACATAAGTTTCTCTAAGACTCTTTTATGTCTGTAGTCATTAGAGGTGATGCAAAGGAACTTTTGTCCATTCTCACAATGTGTTTTCACATGAAAACCATTGCCTCTTATATCTTTGAAGCTCAATAGGGTTCTTCCTGCCCTAGGAGCATAAAGAGCTTCGATGACATTTAAAATTGTGCCATTTGGCAACATAAATTGGGTTGGTCCTCTACCATGAATCAATTGAGATGATCCAGCCATCGTAGTCACGGAAGATCTAGAAGGCGTCATCCATTGAAATAGTTGCCTATTTCGAAGAATAGTATGTGTAGTTGCACTATCCACGAGGCATTCTAGCTCTCCGGGAAACATACTGAAAAATAATAAAGTTCGAAATTAAAATATGTCCAAGACATTGAATAAAATAAATCGAGACTTTATTAATAATAGCCAATGATTACATCAAAGTTTCCATAGTCTAATCCAAAATAAAAATCAAATTAAGACAAATCGTAGTCACTCTATCCGTTTGGTAACTCTAATAAAATATGACCAGGGAAGTAGAGAGAGATGTCGGTGGAGCGAGGCTCTCTTAAATACCACTAATCTCAATTACTTTCCTAGACATCATACTTTATTTGATGCGCCACATGAGAAAGAGTTAATACAATCGTCATTTATTGACCAAGGCATAGTGCCATTACATAATTCTTGGAAAATAAAAATAAGGACTAAACAAATCAAAATCTGCAGCATCCTTGTGCAATTCTTTGTCAGATTTGAAGTCCGCTATAGTGAGATTGACGTTGGCATCATCACCATCTTCTTCTTTGGCAAGATAGGTTTCATGCTCTCTAAAGTATCTATATGCCTTGTAATGTGTAGCTAGTTGATTGCTTGCATTGCATTGCTTGATGCACATCGATGACACATGTCATTGTGATTTCCTCCCTTTAATTGAGGTGCATTGTTTGCACTTGGGTAGCGTCCCCTAGAAGAGTTGGCACCATTCTCATTGCCTTGGGCGGCTTCTCCACGTCCTGGAGCCCAACAGCCTCCTCTCCCACATTGCCATGTATTGCCACATGTTCGTCCTTCATTATGACGATAACCTTCCTTTGTAGGGCGGTTATATGGACCAAAACATCCGTTGCGTCCCTTATTTTTAGAGTTCCGCTCCTTGCGCCCTCCTTTGGGTGCATTATTATAATTCGCCTCTTGAACGCTCTTAGTTCTGATAGGCCTTGAATTATAATTCCTCACGAGGATGTTATCATGTTTTTTAGCTACAGACATAACATTAATTAGCTGATGAAACCTTGTGATCCGTCTAGTATTGTATTCGGTTCGATATTACTTTGATAGCAAGATTGCTGAGACGGGGAAGGTGGAGAGAGTTTTCTCAATTAGTTCTTGCTCTATGACTGGTTGTCCACAGAACCCTAACATGGTTTTGAGGCGCAGAACTTCTTAATTATATTCAGCTACAGACTTGAAGTCGACAAATCGTAGATTGCTCCATTGAACTTTCAAGTCGGGGAGGAGGGTGTCCTTGACATTACCAAAACGCTCTTCTAGCGCAACCCATAATTCCCTAGCATCCTTGATAGCCATGTACTCCAATCGGAGTGATTTATCCATGTGGCGTCTCATCAAGATGAGAGCGGTGGCATTATTCGTAGTCGTATGCTCAAAGATAAGCACACGGTTTGGTGCTTGAAGTGAGATGGTTCTCAACATCCGTGACCCAACTATGATATTCCAAGCCAGTTGTGTCAAGGATAGGAAAGTCAAGCTTTGGCTTCGACATCCTGAAATAAGAAGAAGAAATATATTAGTTTCGAAGTTAAAACTTCCACAACAACTAAATAATAAGATTTCTGAGCTATGCTACCAAGAAATCTATTTTCAAGAATAATTGGATTAGACCGAAACAATGATGTTTATATGGTCATAAATCGATGCTTACGGACGCTCTTAGTCCGAAGTCTTATGAACGCTCTTAGTTCGTTAATAGCGTGAATCCCCACGATTCCGCTTTTCAAGAATCGAACCCACGTTATAAGAAAGGTGGGAATGAAGAAGAAGGGAGGTTGCAAGTCCCTGAAGAAAAAGAAGAGGAAAAGTAAATTTCGAAAGCGGAAACTTTAATTATAAAAACTTACTTGGTTAAAATTAGGAGCAGATTTGCTTCTGAACATCTCTCACTTCGATTAGTGTACAAGTCTCAAAAAAACTTCAATAGGGCTGAAATTTGGAGGTCAGATAGAAGAGGTAGAGACGAACAATTTTGATGAAGAAATGATTTTGATCTGAGGTTCCTAACTAGACGTTTTGGGGCTTGGAAGCAGACGGATGTGCACAGGAACGGGGAAGGATGCAATGGGTGTGCGTCGGTGCTACAGGGACAGCAGGGATGCGTGCGTAGGGGCGCGTAGGGACTGCAGGGGCAGGCACGCAGGTGAGGCTAGCATGGGCTAGGAGCTGCGGCACTGAGGCTTGAAAGTGGCAATAGCGGTTTTGAAGGATTTTCTGGTTTGGATTTTATTCTCGTGGTTAGGGCTCGTGCTGATAACATGTTTAAGGAAAAGAGAATTCGAGAGAGAAATATGAAAGAATTGTATTTCATTATTGAGAATAGGAGCCCTATATATAGGGATTACAAAGTACATGTTCTAATGTTACAAGGAAAACCAATCCGAGTAGGACTAGGAATTCTAGAACTTTCTCTCCTATTACAATCATGGAACTACTCCTAGTTTGATTAGGCACACAAAGCTGATTTCCTTCAACAACTCATTGCCTAATCATCACTTGAAATAATGAGAAGAAAGTCATTGCTCAGAGTCAGCGACAGAATATAGTTGCGTTCATTTTAACATGATCGAGGATAACAGAGCCCATTCCATCCAATATGATGCAAATTTATTTAGCCACCCCGGCCTCTTCCTATATCGATGGTTAGAAGACAGAACATAACAAGTCCTATAATAAGATCAACTGTTATGGTGACATGTGACTCATATTAGCATTAGTGTTGCAATCTATAATCCTATATTAGACTCGTTTTGAATCTTTTTTTGTTCTTGAAATTTTGAATGAATATTTGCTAAAAGAAAAAGGTTTTCATCATCAAGCTTTTTGATTCGAGATTCCAAATCACCGACAATAACTACTATTAAAAACAGGGGGAAAAAAAAGAACAAAAAACAGAGCATCACTGTTCTCTTTTGTGTTACATAGCGTGGGATGATCAGGTAGTCGGGTCTTAACTAGTTTTAAAAAGGTTTCAGGAAACGGACCGAGTCTTCAGCTTTGTGCTTTTCTGTTTGACAAAAAAAGCTGATAGCAGACTTTTGCTGCGAACAGGAACTCGCACGATCTGTCGATTTTGGTTGTCAAATGACCTGGCCGCCCCTAGTGGCCTGTAACCATCCACCGCATCCTGCAAGAGAAAAGTAACCTTTAAATTTCCTCTCCTCACTCTACCCATGGACATATTGGGGGCAAAGCATACTTACCCTATGTCCAGCAACAAATGCTTCAGAACCAGGAACTCGACTTGGTAGCTGCAGGTGAGCACCCGAGGATTTCGTAGTGGCACTCCCCTCATTATCTACATTCATTAGAAGGAGCTATTATTTCTCAAGGACAACTTCTTCATTTATAGTTGACTGAAGCGTGACTACGTGATAAGATGATTAGACTTTCCAACTCTACATACCTAAAAGCTGGAAAGTGCCAGAGGTATTTACAGAAACTTTTGTGTCTGCAGAGCTGCATAAAGGAAGATATCCAGAAATATTGTCTTATTAAATCATCATGAGCAAGTGAAAACAAACAGAAAAGGAATTATTACTAACACTCAGAACATATGCTACATTTCCTTTCAATCTTATGGATTACCTAGCCAGACCATGCGAAGTCCCCTTCAAGGTTGATTTTGTTTCTGAAGCTAAATGCCAGGAAAGAGTTTTTGCTGCAGTGGCACCCAAATGTTACACATTGTAGCAAAACCAAAGTTATTACTCATTTACAATAAAAATGTAAAATCCACATTATAAACTACAAAATCACAAGGACCAAACTGAAACTTAGGAGGAAAATATCCCCAATTGGAAAATAACATACTTGACGGTTGAACATGTGGTCTTGCTTGATAAGCATGTTGCCGAGTATCAGTCTGCACGTGTGGACTGAAATGTACCTTCTTATTGACAGAATCTAGCAACAAGGACAAAAAATAATATAAATGTAAAAATCTTGTTGTAAACATGGTAACTGCAGCTATTGGTTAATAATATTTGGCCTTACTGGGTAAAATGTAGTGCTTGTGATGTCTTGGGATGAATGACAACAGCTGCTGCTGCCTCGAACCTTCTTTATCCATGAATGTTTTGCATGTAAGAAGTTTCTAAGTATAAGAAAGATAGTTCATTTAGTTATATCCATTTGATATTCTTTCTATTCTAACATCACGAATGCTAAAACTCACCTGGTTTAGGCAAGTAACTTTCAGGTCCATGGTTGAAACATCTAAGGTTTGCTGGTCAAGAAGGTCAGTTAACTTGTAGGCCACAGTGCCAAGGTGATCAACAGCATTAACAAGGGCTCGCACAGCATAATCTTTCAGGTTATCCAGTACCCTGTAACCAATTTTTGTAAGGAACTTCAGCAAGAGGTATTTATATTACAATCCTTGTAAATTCGAGAAAGCAAATGCAAGGCATGGTTAAAACATGCAGATATGCACGACATGTTAGAACATGTGTCTTCTTGCCAATTTGTGCAGATCCCACATATCTCTCATTAACAGGATTCCACATCAATAGCAAGATAAGAAGGGCCCATAACAAATGATTTGTCATTGCATTTTAGTTCATCTGTATACCGAATTTAAACCAAGTACACATTTACATTATTTAAGTGATTTTCCTTTCATTAAATCCCGCTATATCCACTCTAAGATGCAGCAATTCAGGGATACTCTAAACCGAGGTAAGCACTCAAAACATACTGTACATTACTAGTAGGATCTGCTACTGTACACTCATCACGGGACACATCTCATAACAGTTTGGCAACAAAACACCCCTTCAGAATAAGAAACTAAATATTTTCATATGCATCAAGAAGAATCACATCAAACGAAACAAAAAAAAATCCTTACATTTGTTTCTGCTCGCTATGAAGATACGACTTTTCACAATATTCCGCAGCAGAGTAAAGCTGAGGCCTCAAGTTCTTGAGCTCCTGAAATAAACACAACACAAGGATCCAACCGTCATAAAACTCAAACGCTTTCCTCATCAAGCAGCACAATCATGCCAATTGAAAATGAGAGCCAGTAAGCCACAAAAGTAGCAACAACAAAAAGCTTCACCAAGCAATCAACTACAGCTACCTAAAGCCAATTTACGGCCTCTATTTCCAATCATTTACCAAAATAAAGAGCATCACCTACACATCACAAGGCATTAACAACCAAGCACGACTCGAAACCGCATAGATTCAACAATTTCAAAGCCAAGATCAAATTGAATCAAAGTACGAAATGCGTAAACCAGAACGAATCAAATCAATCAAAAAAAACGAAACACTTATCAGATCCAATCCTAGACTCTCAGCCTCGCAAGAACACAAAGACGTCAATGGAAGCGTGGGAGAATGGAACCTGTAAGGCCTTGACGAAGCTCTTGCTGCGCTCCATGGAGACCTCGTCGAAGGTCATGGCCGGATTGAACGGCCGGGATTGCTCTAACTCCATCTCTGACCGAAAACGAATTCCGGCGATCAATGACTACCGAATTGAACAAAGTCCACAGAATTAAAGCATATAATCACAGAGAAAAGTTGGATTTGGGGGTTGGGATTTGGTGGGAGTGGGAGAGAGTGAGGTAGAAGCAACGCCGGGAATAATAATAATAATAATAATAATAATTCTCTGTGAAATTTAGGGAGTGAAAATGACAGGGAATTTATTGCTGGGGCGTTACTGAACTCCGCGGTGGTTGATGATTGGATGGTTATCAGAAAATTAATTAACGGCAACTTGTCGCTCTCGGAGGGCGGTGGACTGTTCGGTTATGATTTTCTTTTCTTTTTTTCTTTTTTTCTTTTTGGAAAAATTGTTTTATTGAAGAATAGAATCTTTTTTGTAGCAATCAAAATGGAAATGATGAGACATGATGGTGAGATTGAGAGAGGAAGCTAGATATGCTATCATGGCAATCAAAGTATCTTGTGATTTTTTTTTTATTGCCCAAAATCATGGGGTTTGAGATGTGATGATTTATGTTAAAGATATAATCTTTCTAAAATTATTAAAGTTTTGCCTTGCAATGTGATGATTTCTGCTTGTTTTTAAGGAGAAGATAAGCAACCATTGATGAGGAAAGGATCACTCGAGCTTGAAAAACGTTCGAGTTTGTATATATGAGCACATAGACATAAAGGCATTAAGTTTTACATTACAGATTATCTCATAAATCATGATCATGACATACCACCTCTGTAATGATCATGACCCATGAGTCATGACATAGCACCTCTTTATAAACATTTTTTTTTTCATTTTTTTCTTCTTTAGATTATGTGACAGTTAGGTTTAATAAATCTCTACTCTTATGAGTTAGGGTCTAGAAACGAATTGATAGTGTTAATGTACCATTTTTACGGTGTTACTCTCAATGACTATGTTCTATTTTCGGTATTTTCTTGTTATCAACATCATGGTGAATTATCCTTACACATGGTTTGACTGTTTTGGAGACATTGTGGAAGGAGGTGAAGTGATTCTTCTTAATGCTGATTGTGAGGTTGTATTTGACACTCAGGTTTAGTTAGCTATCTTTGCAGCCCGAGAACATGAGCATCGTTCGTGGTTAAGGATTGAGCACTTTCGGCTCATAAATTTCACAATAGTGATAGACGGTAACTAGAGGTTCTATTGAGAACTAAAATGGAAAAACTATTTCCTTTCTCGTGACAATCAATATAAGATAGATGATCTATGAAATCTTACGGTAGAAGAATTGCAATGTCATGGTCTCAAACTCTCATAAGCTTCATTCGTTCCCCGTTTATTGAAGATTATGTGAATAAGGGCACGTTTACTTACTTGGAATGAAATGGAATGATTACAGAGTAAAAACACATCTGTGTTTACTAACATATAAAGGAATCGGAATGATTCCGGGTAAAAGAATTTCTGGTGTTAGTAAACAATGAAGGAATCAGAATTGGTGTAGGTCCCACCTATTTATTAGGAATCGATTCCTGAATATTCAGAAATTTGATTACGAAGGGAGGAGATGGGTTTAGGAATCAATCCTCCGGAATCAATACCGATTCATTTCTTCTCTCATTCCATTTGTCTCCGATTCATGATTGTTTTCCATTCCAAGTAAGTAAACGTGCCATAAGTTGATTCGATAAACGAGTTTCTGAAACCGGATTCACCCCGACCGAGAACGATCTCAACTAAAAAGAAAATGGTAATGGCGGCTTCTCCTAGCTAGAGGACTAGTCATATATTGAGAAGAAAGATCATGACTCGTGGGTTACATGTTATAACTATAAACTCCAGCTCATGGACATGTCATTCTTAGCTGCTCCTTCTTTCCTATCACCTAAATTAAGTTCATCTAGACACCACACTTTGGGGAGACCCCAGACAAAAAGTTACCAGCTATACATTTTAATTTTTTTTCTTGGGTCGAACATATACAGTATATGTTAGCCACATAATATGAAGCACGTATTGATCCGTCTTCTATAGAAGCTTGAATGACGGATAAGTATGTTCTTGATCAATTTAAAAGATTATAGTGGAGCAAATCTGAAATAAAATTGTGGCTTAACCTATGTTATTGTTATTTCTCAAAATTGATTAAAGACATTTGTTAATCATAAAATTCTTTGTCACTTGGTTACCAAGTGATCATCACTTGTAACTATCATAAAACTGTTCTATCATTTTCAAGACAATATTCTCTGATATTGAAGGATAAAAATTTATGGGTGAAAGGCTCTCTTACAGATAATGCTGGTTTGGTTATTTGTAATGCAACTGGGGAGTTTCTTGGTGTTGGATGTAGTGGTCGGGTTTTATGCCGCTCAAGCACAATGGGTGAGGCTACAGCAGTTTGTGATGGTTTGAAGGATCGTTATGTCCGAGGCTGGAGAAAGGAAGATCTATGAGCATCTTATTGATAAAAAAAATTAGATTTAGATTCAAAAGCACTTCAGCACAACTGAATAAAAAACTAATTGGTTAGCGAAACAAAACTCTCATCTATATCTATATGGGAGTTTCTATTCATACTTCAAAAATTGGTATTTAGACCTCTTTCTTTTTTCAAGAGATAGTTGACTTTGTCAACTCATATCAAATTACCAATAAAGACACAAAAAAGAAAAAAAAAAAATTAAAAGTCTTTTCCCTTTTAGAGGTATGAAATCAACAAATGATCATCCTCATGCCATTTTTTCCCTTTTGTTTTTATTATGGTCTTCATGTTTACCAAGCAGCGGAGAAATCAACAGACCAGTTCCTTACTTTGTAGTTCCTCGAGTCAATTTCGAATATGCAATATTCTCTAACCAACACACCAATAGACCACTTTCTCTTAAAATCATACTTATTCATTGGAGCGTACTGTTCCCATCGAGCAAATATATGAAATGAGGGAATCTTAGGAAGTTGAAGAAATGAACTGCTCTTGGCCTCTAAAGATGCATATGCCTACAAAATACAACAATAAGAAAAGGGTGGGGGGAGGGAGAGAGAAAGCTACCAACTGAAAGCTTGCTTTTTTTTTTAATATTTTTTTTTTGGCTTAGTTGTATCAAAAGTAAAATAATATTGTGAAATGTTCAAAAATTGATGGAGGTCTAACTACCGATTTTGGAGATATATGAATAGAACACTCTAAAAAAAGTTTTTATTGATATTATTGGATGATAGGTATTATGGAAAAATTAGGGAGGTGTAGATAGCGTATTGATTATTTGTAAAAGTAAGTTAGAGGTCTTTTTTTTTTTTTTTTTTTTT
>BDJD01007164.1:0-14936 GCA_002564525.1 Rosa multiflora
CAGTAACAGATTCTCAAAGTAGGGTTGTTTCTTCAACAATGATGCTCATTGAGGTATGGACTATAGATATATGTCAGTCGTAAGTGCATGAACTCTGTTTCAACTTGAGGGCTTTGGTGACAGTGGGATCTATAACCAAAGGACATGAGATTGCCCTTATGTGCTTGGTTTTCACTAGATGTCCAACGACGTAGCCTCGAGACTTGATTTCAAAATTTAAAGTTACTGGAATTGGAGCCAAAGCACCAGTCGAAGAGTATTTCAAACTTGATCCAGCCCCATACAGAGGAACCTTGGTTCCTTCAAAGATCACTGATACTGTTCGGGAGCTCTTTCTTGGCTGGTAGTATTTCTTTAACTTCAATAACAAAAGTAAACGAAAAGTTACTTACCATGATGAGCTTCCAATGCAATTGGTTTAAGAAGCTTTACTAGTGGGTTCAAACCCGTGACGTATGTTAATCCTAACTATATGTGTACAATTCAACCCTCAAGTGAACTGGCCAAATTGAAACCTTTAGTATGGCTAAAAAGGGTTTTGGTTTTTGAAATCAATTAAACCCTTTAGTGTGAACTGACCAATTATATTTCGATTAGTTATGAATTGCTTGATAATAAATGGAGATTCAGGGCGTAGAGAGTTTCTAACCTGACCAGTTGCAACAGAAATGTCTGAATAGAGAAGATTGATGGGTGTGGAGCTAACATGAATGCCAAAAATTGAAGCAGGGTTGTGTACAGTGAATCTTAGTGAGCCATTCACTGTCAGCATCTTTGTTGGAACCCCTGAAAAGTCTGAACCCTCGCCAACGTAGACATTGCTAACTGTCAAGCTCTGCACATTGAATCATAAATTCTTCGTTTAGGGATTGATTTTCCGCAGAAAAAGATAACAAGACAGAAACCAGTGTGTGCAAATAGGTAAAACCGCCCAAGGAGCTTCAAGGGCAGGGGTTTGTGTTCCAGTACATGTAGTTATGTCAAGTCAGTAATATTGCTGTTCCAAGCTCCCCAAATAGACCATTCAATCTTAACATATTAGCAACAAATCACTAAATACTAAAGCATAAACTCAATACCATCATACATGTAGGCATAAGCCTTGGAACTGCATGCGTAGTCTTGAATGTACGCACAATGTCAACACATAAAAAAGCAGCATAATATCATATTCACTTTCCTTTTTGCTAAATAAACCAACTTAATTGCGAGGTATTTAAAGAAGGAAACCTAAAATGTCCAATACTTACAGGCACCTCTTAGCATCACTATGTGTCTATGTAGACCTTGGAAAAAATTCACCAAGAAATTTTCATAATGACTTGAACATTTTGGAAAACTTGAACTAAAAATTAGACAATAAGTTCTCAATTAGCATACCTTGACTAAAACCTCAGCTTTGAAAGGCTTGCTTGCTCCCCAAATGATTAAGCAGAAGATAGTAAACAACACCACAAAGCCAAAGAGAGCAATCAAGATCTGCATACGCCTCGACAAAGCCTTATCAAGATCATCATAATCCCCTTCTTCCATAATCACTTTACACTCCGGCCACCCCTTGTCATTGTTCCTCTGCTGCTTCCGGCTGCCTTTCCTCCCTGAGGAGGACCTGAAAATCCCTGAGAACCGGCTCGCGGAGGAGTTCCTTGAGTGCCGGCCGAAGGAGGGGTGGGAGGGTGACTCCATAGGGCTATTATTGTAAATTGGAGTGGCCTGCATTGAGGAGGACTTGTCTCCATCATGTGAGACTTGTGAATCCCTTGAAGGGCTTTGAACATAGTACACAGGAACCTTTGGGGACCTTGATGGTGATGATGGAGCTAAGCTAGTCATATCGGACTCTGACTTTGCTGAAAGCATGATTGCTTGTAATAACTGAATGCAGGAAAATCACCGAGTCTCAAAATAGTTGGAAAGGAACAAGAAGATACTAGTAAACTGAGTTGAATTTCACCAAAGGTCTTAGTATCTTAGCAGATTCTCTGATACCCTGAAAAAGGTTCAGAAAGATATCAACATCTTTCCATGCTATAGTGAGAAATTGAAGAACTAGACCAAAGCAGGGAACAGAAATTTGAAACTCTTTATGAAACTTACAAGACAAGCTTTGAAACGGTTCTGCACAGATTCGAAGAGCAAGAAGATACAAGTAATTTGAGTGAAAATTCACACAAAGTTTCAATCTTTCAGCATATTCTCAGACACCCAGAAATTGTTTTCAGAAGATAGTGAACTAAAGTTGAATTCTGTACTAGAGAAAAACTGGAAATTCCCTGTACGAAACTCTCTATCGCAGTGAAAGGACAATAATCAAGAGCTATCTACTTTCTCGATCTCTCTGTCTCTGTCTGCCCCTATGTATGCAAAGCAAAGAGAGCAAGTGAAGTGAAGCTTTCCATTTTCTCTCAACAACCAATAAGAGAAGCCAAAGGAAGTCCCACTTGACACTCACCACATCTTGTTCTTTAGGCTTTAGCAAAGACCATGCCACCAGTTGTATTTGGAGCCTGCTTAAGTGTCGGCAGCCCTCAAATTTTCATATAAAATTCATAATTGACAAACTAGTTTAAATGAAGAGATAATATAATCTGTGGATGTGTGACAACGATGCTCTAATGAGACTTATTTGTTAGATGGAGGTTTTGACAAAGTACCTACCAAGATTCGAGCATGGCGGTGCTCGGTGTCCTCTTCTTCTTCAACATGTTTTAATTAAATGGAAAAATTGGTTAGTTCTCTTGTATGGTTACTATGGTGTTTCACGTTTATGACTTTTTGTGGGGTAGTACATCTGGAAATGTGAATTTATATGTGCATTGTGTTCTAAATTTCTAATCATGACATCGAGCTCTCATAAGAGCTATGAGACTTTATGAACCACATAACCAGGTACGTCTGTGCAATTGTGCAAATGCCAAGTACTGACTCTTGGCACGTGCGAAGTCCGCATGCCGTGGACGATGAGGATCAAGTTCTAGAAATGCATTTCACGAAAAGATTTAATTGAAACAAGAAATTAGGGAGAATAATCTTGTAATATGCAATTACAATATTGTATAAAATTTGACCAAGTTTTTCTAAATGCAAAAAAAGTAGTTGGTTAAGGGTAGAGAGAGAGAGAGAGAGAGAGAGAGGTAAACTCGAGAGTTCGCAGACACAAGGCGTTAATGATTGTTTTGTTGTAGTCTCCAGAGTTAGCAACGACGTCTTCGGGTTTGATTATGAAGGTCAAAGATAGTGATGATACATATGCACTTGTTTCCAACAAATTAAGGTGTTTGAGTTCGCGTGTTGACATTAAATCGCAATGTACTTGCAGTTGTTCTACACAAAGTGAAGGCAAACCTTATATAATATTTGGTTTTTAAAGTTGCTTATATCTCTAGAAATCAACTCAGATATTAAAAATATTAAAAATTAACTAAATAAGATAAATTCAAAAAATTTTATTGTTTAATTTTTTAGTATTGTAGTATTAAATATTGAATGTTAATGCTTTTGTGATTTTTCATAAATTACATTCTTTTTTCTTTTCTTTTTTTGAGAGTAATTGTCAACCATTTTATTAATAATAAAAATAATAATAATAACTATTACAACTTATAGATGTAGAAACTACATCAAAATCAAAAATAATAGAAACAATACTAGATGCAACAAGGAATAGGAAGTAAAACCTAGCGAGGATAGTAATGAATGCTAAAAAGCATTTGATGAGACCCCGGCTAAGTTTTAGTTATTTGTTACATTCATTTGATATTTTCTAAATTTTTTGACATATTTGTTAAATTAACTTAAGATCAATTCCCAATCAAACTTAAATTAAGCTTGCAATTTTTCCATAATCGAGCCAAATTAAACTGAGTCAAGCTCGAGCATATTAAAAAAGCAATCAAATCGAGCCGAGCTTGATCAGCTCAATATTCAACTCAGCTCAACTCGTTTACATCTTACGTTCGAAAATGAATCAACAACAGAGTTAGATTAATTTATGGTGAAACGCAATGACTTGCTTTTATTAAGGTTTAGATCAGTGATAGTGTGATACTAAACTTATTCAAATAGTTAAACCAAGACTTTTAAGTATGTCCATATCAATTTGTTGAATCAAAACAAAATATAAAGTGGTTCAAAGGCCATTGCCGTCTCACGTGTACACGTGATTGTCGAAAGCCCAAAATATAAAAGGGGGAAAAAACAGTGGAAGCCTTTCTCTAATATCAGAGCCAGGTTTCGATCCTGGGACCTGTGGGTTATGGGCCCACCACGCTTCCGCTGCGCCACTCTGATTTGTTGATAACATTCGCTATTCATTCTTATTTGATCTTTATGGAAAGAAAGAGGGACAAATATCTAGACAGTCTTTTTCTTTTCCGTTCTTTTCTTTGGAGTCTGGCATGCCCGAGCTAAATTTAGTTTTAGATACTTGACTATAACCTAGTCCTTCACTCATGGTCAACGTCTCCTTCGAAAAACACCCAATATAATTTTTTTTTTTTTTTATGAAAACAGCCAATATAAATTACCCTCCAACAAATCACACATTCTCTCTACAAATCTGTATTAAAGATTGTCTAAACTGAACTTAAAGATTGTACAGAGAACAAACAGATCACTTCTCATCCCTCAAGTACTACAACATCCTTGAAGCTTCCGGATCAAATTTTCAATTTTTTAACTAATCAAGCACATAAATATCATGACACCACTCTTACTGGAAACTATAATTCATATTTAAGGACTGATGGGAAAGTTGTTTGTGACCAAATCAGTGAGGTAGATGAACGGGGCGATTGAGAATACGGAATATTGTGATACAATGAAAAATGTAACTTTATATAAGAGAATATTGTGATACAATGAAAAATGTAACTTTATGTAAGAGTTTATGATTTTCTTTTTATGATTAATTTCAGTTTGTCTCCTCTAATTTAGGATCAAAAATTATGTTAGTCCCTAATTTTTTTTTTTTTTTAATCAAGATCATCCCTGCACTTTCCAAATTCATCTTCCGTGTCCAAGTTAGACATTAAATGGCTTCCGTATCTAAGTTAGACGTTAAATGTTAACGTGACACTGTCAAGTTGGCACATTTTTCAGCAATACAACCCACATGAAGGGCAAAATGGACATCTCCTCCCGGATGAAATTTGGTGATCAATCTTGTTCCTCTTCCCTTTCCTCCTTCTCTTTCTCTTTCTTTTATTACCGAGCAAATCGACCATCCACTCTTCTGCAGTCACTGGGATCCAATCCTCTTCTCTCTGCACCCACCGCTGGCCATCTCTGGTTATCTCTGCAAGACACTACAGTCACACTATTTCAATCCGCCGGACACCCTTGAACTCTACCTTCTTCGTGGAAACCTAATAAGGTTCTAAACCCAGAACAGAAGAAAATGAAAGGAAAATGAAAGTTTGCAGAAGAAGAAAAGATAAGTTTCAATATATTCCATGATCCACCAAATGAATACAGCCAAAACATATATAGGTGACGAAATGGTGACTGACGGGAAGAATTGGACACCTGTCCCATTCTTCAATCTCTATCCAAAAAGGATCCAAGGCAATGACAACTCACACTCTAATTACATTCTTTAACATAATAAAAGAAGACTATTAAAAAGTAAACACAGTGTCCTAATATCCCACCCCCCCTTCACAAACAACATGACCTTTAACCCTTGAATTCTGGAAGTCTGATTTGAAAATCTTGAGCACTCTCCCAGGTAGCATCATCAGCATAACCATTTTTCCATTGTATCAACCATTTGACTTCTGGTGCATTTCTCTTCTTAAACATTGCCCTCTCTAGGATCTTGTCAAGTATCCAGTTTTCCTTGTTTGAGTCAAATCTCGGAGGCAAGTTTGGGCAAGAAGTAGCTGAATCTCCAAGTTTCTTCTTTCTTCTTGAGCAAAGACACATGAAATACTGGATGTACTTTAGCTGTGGGAGGCAACTTTAGCCTGTAAGCCACCTTGCCCACCCTTTCAAGCACTTGAAATGGACCAAAGTACTTTGGTGATAGCTTATGAGACTTTCTTGTTTGAACAGATTTCTATCTATAAGGCTGCAACTTCAGAAAAACAAAATCTCCCATTTCGAACTCCCTTTTTGAATGATGCTTGTCATAATAAGATTTCATCCTCATTTGTGCCTGTTGCAAATTGGACTTTAAAAGAGATAACAACTCATCCCTTTTTCTCAAGATCAAGTCCACTTGATGCACGGCTGTAGAACCTGGTATATAAGAGTGTATTTTGGGAGGAGGTACACCATATAAAGCTTCATAAGGAGTCATCTTGATTGTTGAGTGGTATGTCGTGTTATACCACCACTCAGCCCAAGGTAAGATCTCAGGCCACTTCCCTTTTTCTTCACAAATCACACCTCTCAAATACTGTCCGAGGACCCTATTGAGGCTTTCAGTTTGACCATCCGTCTGAGGATGGTAAGCAGTGCTCTTGCATAGTTTGGACCCCTGCAATTCAAAGAAGTTCTTCTAAAATGCACTAAGAAAAAGGGGGTCCCTGTCACTTATAATATTCTCAGGCATCCATGCAGTCTAAACACTTCTTGAACAAAAGTTTCAACCACAGTCCTGGCTGTGTAAGGATGACTAAGACAAATAAAATGCCCATATTTAGTCAATCTGTCAACTACTACTAGTATAGAGGTTTTACCTGAGATATGAGAGAGACCATCAATGAAGTCTAGCGAAATATCTGTCCAGAAGCCAACAGGAATGGGATTTGGTTGCAACAACCCAGGAGGAGTGATAGTCTCGTAATGTATCTATTGACAAACATTACATTCAGCTACAAAATTTCTTACTTGTTTTTTAATACCAGGCCACAAAAAACTTCTTGAAATCCGCTTGTATGTCCTTAACCACCCTGAATGTCCTCCTTCTTTCCTACCATGAAGATCTGTAATAATTCTCTCTCTCCAATCATCAAGGTTGGGAACAAAAAATCTCTTTCTGTACATCAGATGACCATTTAGTAAACTAAAATGTTTTGGTGAGGACTTTCCATTTTCAATGTCACTGATCAATTTACTTGTTTCAGTATCCTTTTGGCAAGCAGTAGCAATATCTACCATAAAAGTCAGCATAGGGCTCGAAGTCCCCGTCAACAAATTGAGTTCAGATTGTCTAGATAAAGCATCTGGAACAATATTATGATTTCCAGATCGGTAAGCAATACTGTAGTCATATCCTAATAACTTCAGTAACCATTTTTGTTGAGCAGGAGTAGTTATTAAATTGATTCAGAAAGTACTGAATGGTGCGATGATCAGTGAGAATGTTGAAATAGTGTCCCAAAAAGTAAGGTCTCCAATGTTGAACCACAAACACTACTGCCATCATCTCCTTGTCATAGACACTCAAGGCCAAATGTTTTGGGGCTAATGTTTTGCTAAGATAAGCAATTGGGTGCCCCTCTTGAGACATTACAGCTCCTAAACCATGACCTGAAGCATCACATTCTACTGTGAATTCCTTAGAAAAATCTAGTAAAGCCAACACTAGAGTTGAAATCATCGCTGCCTTCAAATCCTCAAAAGCCTTCTCAGACTCTGGAGTCCATCTGAAGCTATCTTTCTTGAGCATATTAGTCAAAGATTTAGCTGTGATACCATAGTCTTTCCAAAACTTTCTATAGTATCTAGATAATTCCATAAATCCCCTTAAACCTTTCAAGGTCATTGGCTTTTTCCAATTTCTAATTGCTTCAATTTTCTTTGGATCCACTGCCACACCCTTATCTGAAATTATATGGCCCAGATATTCCACACTCTTGGCCCCAAAAGTGCACTTGCTCATCTTGACCTTCAAGTTATTCTCCTCCAGCCTTGAGAAGATTAATGAAAAATGCTGAATGTGTTCTTCAAGAGTTTTGATGTAGATCAAGATGTCATCGAAAAACACAAGTGCAAATTTTCTAAGGAAGTCTTGCAGCAGATCATTCATCAATGATTGGAATGTAGAAGGAGCATTGGTTAACCTGAATGGCATGACGACAAATTCAAAATGTCCTTGATGAGTTCTAAAGGCAGTTTCGTGAACATCACTAGGATGCATTCGAATTTGATGGTAGCCTGATCTGAGGTCTAATTTAGTGAAGTAAACAACTCCATGCAACTCATCAAGAAGGTCATCTACCACATGAATTGGGAATTTGTCTTTGACAGTCAAGGCATTAAGAGAGTTGTAGTCCACACACATTCTATTACTCCTATCTTTTTTCTTGACTAGAATCACAGGGGAAGAGAAGGGGATGGTACTTGGCTGGATTGCCTTGCTCTCTAACAACTCAGTGCAGATTTTTTCCACCTCATTTTTCTGAAATTGTGGGTACCTGTACCATCTTACACTAACCGGTGTAGTTCCAAGCATCAATTCTATCTTATGATCATGTCGTCTGTGTGGAGGTAACCCAGCAGGTTTGTCAAACAATGAGGCAAACTTATTGACTAAAGTCACAATAGCAGGGTCCACATTTTCCAAGCACTTGTTGTCTTATAATGTAATTGCCATCAATTGAATAAACATAGCTTGCTTTTCTTGTCGTAAAAGCTTGGTTATGGTGGCACAATTAACCATTGCAGTATCATTCGTCAAAATTCCTTATAAAAAATACTCCTTACCTTGCAATGAAAATTCATGGTCATTTTGTCGTAATTACAAACTATGTCTCCAAGTGTTCTCAACCATGAAGCTCCCAAAAGAATCTTGCAACCATTCACAGGTAACACGAATGCCTCAGTGTTGATTGGAGTATCTTGTAGTTGCATTTGTAGCTAGAATTGTCCTGAAGTGGTGACATGAGGACCGCTAGCCACTACAACCTTCAGTGTATTGTTTTGATCAATCTGTTGAAGATTGTTAGCAACCAAACTCGGATGGACAAAAGAATGAGTAGCACCTCCATCAATTAAGACATGAACTATTTTATTATTGTTAATCCCCGTCAATTGCATAGTTCTAGGATTGTCAAGACCACTAACGACGTGTCAGGAAGCATTGGGTTCTTCATTTATACTGTCACTGTTGGTGTCTTCTGAATCCCTATCATCACCATCAGTAGGAGGTGCACTATGATCACATTCTTCTGGTACCCCTTCAATAAGTAAAGTTCTTCCCTGACCTTGTGTTTTTTACAAACATGTCCCCCTTTGTACGGTTCATCATAGAAGAAACATAGTCCATTGGCCCACCATTCATGATAATCAGCTTGAGACCATTTTCTATCAAAGGAACTTGCATTTGAAGATGTTGAACCAGATCTCTATACTTGTCCTGAAGAGAAATTTGGTCTATGTAGTGGTCCCATTAGATTTCTGCGAGTAGGTGAGGAGAAAGAAGAACTTTGCTGATGTGACTTGACATTAGAAGCTGGAGGTCTATGAATATTTGACCTCAGAGTTCTAGAACCCAAATGTCTCTTTTCAAAAAGTATAGCCAACTCATATGCTTGATATAGCGACGTAGGCCTCATTGCTCTGACATCCACCCTGATATCTTCCTGAGACCACTCAAGAAACAAGCTAACAGAACATCATCTGAGAACCCTGGTGCCCTTCTAGCTTATTTATTGAATTGAGATTTAAACTCACTAACAGTACTTGTTTGGGAAAGCTTGGTAATCAATTTGATTATGTGAGCCAAATTCCCTCATAATAAGTTCAGCAAAACCAAGCCAAGTAGCTGGATAGTGATGTTTGAATAGATGCCAAACATCAGCAGCTTTGTCAATGAGACGCATTGCCGCTATCGCTACCCTTCTCTCTTTAGGAATTTGATACAGTTCGAAATACTGCTTAGCTTTATTGAGCCAATGAAGAGGGTCACCACCACCAAAGGTTTGGAACTCAAGTCGCATTTGTCTCATTGTTGGTAAGTTAGGATCCATGTTAGGTTGCAACTGAAATTGGGATAATTGATTCACATGTGGCTGAACATGTGGCTGTTGAATATGACTCTGAGGCTGCGATGCTTGAAACTAAGGCTGTGATGCTTGAATTGTCAAATATGTTGGTGGAGCTTGAGCTGTGATTGTTTGTGTTGGTATATGAGTGGTAAGAGAATGGTTCACAGCAAACGGCAAAGAGGGCCTACTCTGAGTCATGTTATAGCTGCCTGGCATAAATTGCCAATGTATAAATTACTGCTACTAGGATTTGCTTGCCATGGGAGCACATATGGTTGATAACCTGAAGGACCCATACAACCAGAACCACCATACATAGAATTGCCAGAGGTGTACAACAGATTATGGAGAGGCACATAAGGATTGTACCCTTGATAACCCATGTGTGAATCAGGAATATTAAATGATTGTGATGCATGATGTTGTAAATTAAAATCAGGAGCAGAAGATCCAACATTATGCTAATAAAATTGCGATGGGTGTTGCCAACCCTCCCAATCTTCTCTATTAACTCTATCTCTGCCTTTAAATACATCATTCATCAACTTACTATCACCAGGGATATCACTAACATCAACAGAACTACCACTAATAGCAACCATTTTACCACGCAATATACTAGAACTAGCTTCAGAATTAACGTGAGTATGAGCAGGAGAATGAGGTATAGGCAGAGTAGTAGCTGTCGAAGAAGCAATCATACTTGAAGAAACTTCAGCATGAGTGAAGCTTAAAACACCCAGACCTTGCGAGTAAATAGGTAGAGGCGCTGAACCCGTACAATTAGAAGATTCAAAAGAGGACAGTGTCAAATTGTAGCTGGGTAGGAGACACCGGAGCTGGTGAAGAATGAGTCACCGAGGTAACCCGAACAGCTCAAAGTTCGTCGAGCAGTTGAGACCGAAATTCAACGTTTTAAGCTTGAATTTCAGCTTTCTCAGAACGCATATGCTCATGAGCAGCACAAATCTCGTCGACGGAGTCGCTAACTGCTTGAAGTTGGCCTTCAGCCACCGTCTGTTGGGCCAAATAGTCCATCTCTATCGTCGAAAGATCCTTCGACGTGTGATGGGTGGTGCCACCCTTGCTCCCCGGCCCCATGAGACCGACGACTTTGATACCAGATAATAAGGGTCTAAACCCAAAACGGAATAAATGAAAGGAAAATGAAAGTTTGCAGAAGAAGAAAAGATAAGTTTCAATATATTCCATGATCCACTAAATGAATACAGCCAAAACATATATAGGTGAGGAAACAGTGACTAAAGGGAAGAATTGGACACCTGTCCCATTCTTCAATCTCTATCCAAAAAGGATCTAAGGCAATGACAGCTCACACTCTAATTACATTCTTTAACATAATAAAAGAAGACTATTAAAAATTAAACACAATGTCCTAATAAAACCGTCTTGCCCGACGAACGATTCCCACCCATTGAACATCACCACTGTTGTGTTCACCGGTCACCATACTCAGTTCATCTTCTTGCTTCAACACTAATCATCTGCACACCCATCACCTTTTTCAGACCAAAAGATTAGCATCGACAAAGCAAGGCCCCATTGAGCTTGGTGTTGATCGAGGTGGGGTTTGGGGACGGTAGGGGGTTGGGTGTCACCGTACAAGGGCATGTGGAGGTTTAGGGTTGAGAGGGGTCTGATGCCGAGGTTGGAGATGAGGGTGAGTCGATTTGGGTTAATTTGGAGGCTTCAGGATATGAATAAGTGCTGTTGCGAGATGGAAATATGGGAATTTTGCTCGATTTGATGCTTTAGGATTTCGAGGGTGCTGGTTATGTGTTGAAATTCAGGTTTAGGTGTTGGCTCTGTGATTGTTGGTAGAAGAGGAAGAAGAAGAAGATGAAGATAAATGGGTGTAATAAGGGAATTTCGACTGTTCAATTGGAAAATTTACCAGCTGTGTAAGGCGACGACAACATTTACGTCCAATTTGGATGGAAAACTAAAAATTGGACATGAAAGATGAAGTTGAAAAGTGTAGGGATGATCTTGATTAAAAAAACAAAAGATTAGGAACTAACAAAAAGGTTGGAGGTGGCAAATTAAAATTAATCATTCTTTTTAATTAGTTACAAGCTCATACCATTTTTCAATTATTATCTTTTTTTTTTTTGTAAACAATTAAATTTCATACTTAATGCTGATCTTTGACATAACAAAGTTAAATTGGGTATTTGAAAGAGATTTAGTAAGAAAATTGTACTTTTTAAAAAGTAAATAGGAGAAGTAAAGAGCATGATAGGTTAAGTAAGTAAATAAATTCCTTATATGGTACCTGAGGTATGGCCAACTGAACACTTTGGTACCTAGTTTTCAAAAGAGGACAATTTGATACCTGAACTTCGGCTCCGTTTGACACTTTGGTACTTCTATTAATTTTTAAGTTATATGTAAGGATAAAATTAACATTTAGAATATATGTATAAATACAAACTAAAAAACATGAGTTTTGTGGGCTGATGGCCATGATTCATCATTTTATGGGAAAATCTTAGTAAAGAAAATTTTACTTTTTAAAAAGTAAATAGGAGAAGTAAAAAGCATGATAGGTCAAGTAAGTAAATATGAAGGTCCCAATATAAAAAATTTTTATTATTAAATTGGCTTCTTCTAAATGTCACTCCTTTATTCAAAGCGAGTTTACAAGAGGAAAAGAATCTCTAATCACTTGAACAAATAAATGAAACTGTAGTAAGCAATGTACTTTTCTTTTTTTTGGCTGAAGTCAAAGGTTAAGAGAGACAAGGAGCCACCTTAACCTTTGAGAATTTATTAAAGAAGAAAGAAAAAATACACAAAGGGAGGGGGAACAAAAACCAAAACCTCTCATACCAAACAGAAAACAGCTATAGGAAAAAACAACTAACAAAAACCGAAATTCGGCATTCCCAAACTGTCACTCTGACAATGTCTGTCAATGAAAGGAGGAGCTAGATCCCACCAAGTAAGATCACTAGAAGTCGCACCGTAATTCTCTAATGCATCTGCAACGCAATTCCCTTCCCGAAAGATATGTGAAGATCGGAATTGCATTTGAGAAATACGATATAAGCAATTACCCCACTCAATACGAAACTGCCAATGCACTAAATCCGGGGACTGCAGAAAGTTTAGAACTAGGGAAAAGTCAACTTGTAGCCATACATGTTTCCAGTCCCTTACCCCAGCTAGCTCAATAGCCTTAATGACAGCCATTACCTCTGCCGCTATCGAACTAGGAATGTTATGATTAGAAGCAAAGGAACCAATGAATTCTCCTATGTAGTCACGAAAAATGGCTCCATAACCACAACGGCCTGAATCTTGCTTCCAAGCACCGTCAGTATTTATTTTCACCCACCCAAAAGGAGGAGGGAGCCAATTAACCTCAATAACTGACGGAGTACGGCGCGGCTTGCATTGAACTCTGAAATGCTTCAACACTTGAAGATCAAGAAGAGAGTTGGTCATATAGCTGAAAGCAATGCGACTTGCAGCTTGAACATGCCCTACAATTAAACGACAATGTACTTAAATATGGTATGATTGAAGATTCTTCGATCAAATAATTATTCAAAATTTTCCGTACTAATTTAATTTAGGTTGATGATATATAAATATAATCTTCAAGCTTCATAGGTAATTAATTAGGAGCCTCCCCTCTTCCGAAAAGAGACCTAGGGTTTTCCCCTTTTTCTATCTCTGTGTCTCGTCCGGCAGCTCTGCCCATGGTGAGCCTCTAGCCTTGTCGGGGGTGGTGTGCTGTCAAACGAGGTTTTCTTGAGGCTATTGTTCGCAGAGATTTTCTTGGGAGGGTTGTTGCTCCATGCTTTAGCATGTTAGTGGAGGCTGTGAATTCCTTATGCGCAACCTCTAAATGTGTGGTGGTTTTACTGTACAATGGCGGAGCTACATTGATGGTATCCTGAACTCATTGGTGACTGGGATTGGGGCTGGCAACGTGGGTCTGGCAACGTAGGTCGTGGCTTAACGGCTCAAAGCATGCCGCGTGGTCTTGGTGATCGTGTGGCGCAGGCGTAGCGGCTTGGTCATGGAGGGATGCCTGTGGCAGCCTAGATTGGGAAGCGATGAAGTTGCTGACGTTGCAATTGTGGTGTGGAGGAGATTGGAGCTAGGCTTGGGTCTGCCAAGCTTGTTGGGCTGGGGTTATGACTTTCTTTGGGCTGTCCTCTTGGGGCTTTTTTTTTTTCTAATAATTAGTTTTTTTACTTTCTAATAATTTTCTGTTTTTTCTAAGAAGCTATGCACTTTTTGTGTTTGCAATGTGCCTATTTACTATGAGTTCTTCATCGGTATAGACTCGCTTTTCAGTGAGCGCTAAGTTCGAATATAGTATGTTTATCCCTATGTACCACTGTAGTCTTTATCACAATTCCTTGATTTGGCCTCAGCTCGTCAGTAGAACGGTATGTAATGACCAACTTGACATGAGCATGAGTTTTATTAATGAAATTATCATTTATTAAAAATAAAAAATAATAATTAGAGGATTTTTTTTTGTTTTATATATAGAAAACTCACTAAATTTAACCACCAGGTTATGGTGGGGGTGGTAAAGCCTCCAGGTGTGGAACCCCCACACCAGGGTTCCAGTTTGAGGTGGAATTTTCCCCATAAACGTGCAGTGGATTAGTCTGGCTTCAACTGGGATACCCTACATGGGTGTGTGTGTGTCACTAATTTACTAACACTGACCCCAAAACAAAACAAAAAAAACTCAATTTGTTGTAGGAGAATAGAATTGTGTGTTATCATTGATAATAGGAGCCCTTTAAATAGGGAGTTACAAGGTACCCAAAAGGTAATAGAATCCGATTACAATTGAATACCTAAAACACATTCCTATTACAACTCTAAACTCTAGTTTGTAGAGGCACACATTATGTCGATATCCATCAACACTCCCCCTTGTGCCGCTCAACCTGGGTGATGACGCTTTGATTGTTGCCTCGTTAAAAACCTTGCCAGGTAACAAAAACC
>BDJD01007164.1:18622-47537 GCA_002564525.1 Rosa multiflora
GAGTTTTATTAAAAAAATTATCATTTATTAAAAAAAAAAAAAATAATTAGAGGATTTTTTTTTTTTTTTTTTTGATATAGAAAACTCACTAAATTTAACCACCAGGTTATGGTGGGGGTGGTAAAGCCTCCAGGTGTGGAACCCCCACACCAGGGTTCCAGTTTGAGGTGGAATTTTCCCCATAAACGTGCAGTGGATTAGTCTGGCTTCAACTGGGATACCCTACATGGGTGTGTGTGTGTCACTAATTTACTAACACTGACCCCAACAAAAACAAAAACTCAATTTAAAATAAAATAAAATAAAACTTGGTTCAAAAATGTACATGAAAAATTGGAGGGTTTGGCTGCCCTAACTCCTTAACAACTAAGGCCCAAATATATCACTTTGATCGTTCAACTATTACACTGTCAATCACTTTAGTTATTTTGTTAATTTTTTACATTAAAAAAAATACTCATTGGGTGACTAAAGTGATTGACAGTGTAATAGTTGAGTGACCAAAGTGATATATTTGAAACTTGAGTGACCATTTGTGGAATATATATATATAGGGCCCTTCTAATGAGGGATCCCTTTTTTTGGTCATTTCTAGGGATAGGGTATTAGACCAACTTTTCGATCATATTTTCATATCTCAACCGTTCAATTTTTAGGTTCTAATGTATAGATCACTTCTACAAATTTTTAGCCAATTTGATGATCGTTAAGGCATTCAAGACTGCAATTTACCATTATAAACACGAACGGTTCCGGTTCGACAGATTCGGTCCGTTCTTGTAAATTGCAGTTTTTGATGCATTAACGATCACCAATTTGGCTGAAAATTTGTAGAAGTGATCTGTACATTTGGACCTAAAAACTGAATGGTTAAGATGTGAAAATATGATCGAAAAGTTGGTCTAAATCATAAACCTCACTAAGCATTTTATTCACATAGAAGATAGTAAGCAATACATGGGCATGCCCAATGAATCTAAGCCACGTACATAGAGAACTATGGGGAATTATCAACCAAACAAACTGAAATGCTGGTTTTTTTCCTTTTTCGTTGGAGGCAGACAATTTAGAGATAAAGTCTCACCTTCAAGCTCAAAGAGGAAGGGTCCATGGAACCCACCCCCTTCATTTGAAATTTTATTCAAACTTAAAAAGAGTACAATACAATTGGCATATATGGTACCGAAACCAAAACCCCAACGACAAAAATGAAGTACCAAACACAAAAAGTTTCCTAATACTAGACCTTTCTCTATGATGGCATGGGAACCCAAGCTGACACCGTCTCGGATAAGTTTTGGACACTCGTGCTGAGAGCTCCGCAAGTACATAAGCTATAATAATGCTTACAAGCAGCACAAAATGGAAACCAGTCCCAAAACCCAGATTCATGCAAAGAGCTAGCTATATATATTAAAGCCATGTAATTGTTTGGCTCCCAAAACCAGTTGGCATGCAAACTGTCTCTTTTGAGCGTGTGCGCAGGCGCCAGCACCGTGGGGTGCAGTCGTCGGGGGAGTCCCTTGACCTAACTTCTCTTTCAAGCGTTGTGGACGAGGAGAGCACCAACCTCGCCACATGATTCTTCTCTAGCCTTTCGAGAAAGGACTTTTTGCCTTACGGATAAGGACTTTGGATGTGATCTTTTCGGTCACCAAATCGATACTCAACGTTGTAGGTTGAGCAGAGCAATCACTGGGAAGTTCTGAGAAAGCACAGGGTTTGCTAAAGCGTATCTTTAGCTTCGCTGGGTTACGAGGGCGTTACCCTTGCTTCGCTGGTAGTATCTGTGGCAGTCGTACTGGCAGTCGGCTCGAAGAGACTAGGACTGGAAGTACGGTTGCCGGGTTTCAACAAGGTTGAAAGTTTGCTCCAGGGAGGCTTTGTAATCGCTGGGATTGATTGATTCGAGAGATGTCCTTTACTTGGCGGCTTAACCTTGTATTTATACACCTAGGGTTTCGACTGCTCCTTGCCTTAGAAGGATTATTAATTGAAGTTTCCTATTCAATCTCTGCTACTCGATCCCAATAAGATTTCGTTTCCTTATGGATCACGGAATGGGTGAAGCTATACCCCAAACCCGAGTAGGCTTATTTTTGGGCCGCAGGTATCGGCCCACTGGATCAAATCCACCAAAGGATCTTGCCAAAAATACTTTTGGGCTCAAACATTGCCCCCCAGGCCCATGAAGATGTAACTTATCGAAGGGGACTAAAACGACGCGCTGATCGCTCGAAACGATGTCATTAATGAAGGTTGCGTCATTTCGCTTGCGAAACACCTTTCTGTCGTATCGTTTCCCCCACAAAATTCCTTATTTAAACCAGCGGCCGCATAAAACTCGTCACATCAGAAACCCTTTCAGTCTCCTAAACCCCAAAAACCCACTTTCTTCCGACATCACCTTCGCAGAAACCCATAAATGGCTCCCCCAAAGAAGATAATCATCTATCAAGAAGAAGAACTGAACGAAAAGGTTGCCCAAACTTAGGGAACCAGTATCGGTGCCTGCATTCATCTCCACACCTCCATCCATAGGCCCTTGCTCCTCCAATTCCCAAATAATCACACTGGACTGGGGCCAGCGCAGCAAGACTCTATTCCGGCCGACTCTATTGCTTTCTACGGCCTGCCCGCTAGTCGGCCCATTCCAGTCCTCCGAAGGACTCCTAGAGATTTCGTAGTTGGGGTGCCCAGAATCATCAAGCCAAAATAGGGCACTGGCCGTCCTCCATCAGCCCGGCAGAACTTTCTTGGTATCGTGAAGCACGTGCGCGAGATCTGGCTCGATGGAACGCAGCAGGTATCACCCATACTATCGATCTCTGTTTTCGTCTTCGGCGCAGTGGCAATCGTTCGCCACTCGCTGCCTTTCTTTGTTTCTGGAATACCGCCACAAACACTTTTGACTTTAGATTCGGTCAAATGAGTATCACCTTGCTGGATATTCTTGCCATCACTGGCTTATCCATCGATGGTGAGCCTTATTTACATGGTCAATTTGACTCTGTCACCTTCACCTCAACCATGGCCCAACATGGTTGCAGCGCTCACAGTGGCTCCTATCCACGATGGTTGTCATATTACAGCCGGGAGCACAATGCGACCGGCGGAATCGCTTTCTTGGAGTATTGGCTCTGTAAATTCATCTTCTGCACTTCCTCTTGCAAGCCCACTGGTACTTGGACTCTTCTGGCGACGACCCTCTACAACGGCCGCAGTGTTGGGCTTGGGCAACAGGTGCTAGGAGCCTTTTATCGTACTTTGTATCAGGCCACTATGCATCCCTTTGAGACTAGCATATCTGGCCCCTTTTGGATCTTGGACTTCTGAATCCAGACTTATTTTCCATTCTTCCGTCGCGATGACATCCTGCTGCTTCCGTCGGCCGACCAACTCTTGGGTCAATGGTTCAGCCGCGAGGAAAGGTACTCATCTCCTCCCTACTCCGAATGCTTTACCTATCTGTACCTCCTGGATGAGACGCCATACTGCGATATAATATTGGGTAGAAGATTCCCAACTCCGCTTGAAAACGGATTCCTCCCTAGCTCTTCTCGCTACAGCGATCGCGCGATCTTGGCTTTAGTCGCGCGATCTCCTGTTCAGATATTAGGATCGCTGCCGAAGAAGTTAGTCACGAGCTTTACGCTCCTAACCACTTCGCTCGCCAATTCGGCCTTGTCCAATTAGTGTCATTTCCTATGTACGATGCCTGGAACTATAACACATCTTGGCGTAGATTTGGGCCCCCTTCCGGGCCTTTGCCGACACAAAGTATGCTCGCGCTGGTTGATCTTCCCAATTGGGCTAAGGTCATCGACGCCGTGGACGGGACTGAGGAAGGATACAAAGAATGGTGGGAAGAAGTTTCCGTCAATTGCTGGACTCAGCGGGATGACGAACTCTTTGCGGTCATCTTCGGAGAATTAAAAAACCCCTATGTTGCCGACATGGAAATGCTCGCTCGCTTTTCTGAAGATGCTGCACGATCCCTGCCTCCTCCGGCAACACAACCGGTGCGAGCCCCACGTCAGGCCCAGGCTGGTATCGTAATTCGCGAGCCCCCTTCCGAGGTAAGTACTTTAGTTTATATTTCATCCCTTCCTTCACTCCTCCCATTTTACTCACTCTTTGCTGCGTTAGGGAAATGTGCCACCTTCTGGCAGTCGCGTAGTCAGTGCTTTCCTAGCCACTGGCCAGTCTGGAAAGCAGAAAACGGTGATCGCGGAGCCTGAGGTTGAAGATTCTTCTTCCGATGATGATAATCTGCAGACGGTAAGAACCCTTTGTTTTTAGGATCATGCTTTCTCCCTGAGCCAAGTCTAATCCTTTGATTCTGGAAGGTTGCCGCTGCCTTGGCTCGCAAGCGCAGTCGCTCGGACCCTCGTACTGACCCATGGGAAGAGGACGAACCAATCGCTGATCGACTGGTACGAAATGGGCAACCCACATTAGCATTTACTCCCCATTTCGTCCAATTCCTATAATTGTCCTCACTCGCAGGTTCGTCGCCGGTCCTCCAGACAAGTTGGGGAAGGCTCTTCAGTCGCTGGTGAAGGGACATCTGCCTCGCAGGCTCAAGTGCCCACGGATTCTGATAATCCTCCACCTCCTGCCAGCATCGCGAGTGACGTATAATTGGTCTCAATCCCAGTACAGGTCATAGACGACAGCTCGCCTGAACTGGAAGAAAGAACCACTCCTTCGAACGCATCGCCTGAGGAACTGATCGCCGCACATCCCCTACCACAGATAGCACTTGGCCCAATTCCCGGAGAAGCGGCTCAAGAGCTTGTACCGATAACAATCCTTCACCAGCCTCCGGCCGCAGAGGTACATTCTCTTAACAAGCATAATGCCTTGATCCTTATTTTATTTTCTGTGCACTCTAATGATTCCTCCTTAACCACAGAATCTTAGTCTTGTCGAGGAAGCGTTCATCGCTACAGAAGTACTTGGCACCAATCCTGCTAGCCCAACCGGTGAAGATATGGTGAACCAGGAGCCTACCCCCCATGCTCTTGAAGCGGGATAAGGGATGAATGCCGAACCGGAGCCGGAAGCGGCTCCTGTTATGGTGCCTCATCAAGCTCATGCCGCTGCTGCTGCCCCAGATCCACTGCCTGAGCCCCCTTCCAGACTGGAAAGGCTAACCCGCGTACTTGAAGTGGCCCCTCCCGAAGTTATAGACGAGGCCAGAGATGGGCTCCAACTCCTTCTGAGCCCCGACATCCTACTGCCTGGCGCATCCGCCAGAGCTTTAGAGTACTTGATGGTTCTTCGTCGCGAGCGAACTATCACCGAGAACGAGTTCAGCGAGATATACAAACTACTACAGAATCTTCCCCAACGGATTAATGAAAGAGCGGTCGCGACTGCGCAAGCCAGGCAAGCTCAGGTCCACTATCGGGGCCTCGCACAACAAACGGATACCTCTCGCTACTTCTTAGGAGATAGGGCTATCCTCGTTAGAGACTTGTGGATCACTCAAAATCATCTTCGGACCCAAATCCAGGAACTTCAAGCCCAATTGATTGCGGTGACGACCCGGCTTGAGCATGAGGAACCCTTGCTAGAGCAACCCCTATCGGCCTTTGAAGCATTGTCTAAAAACCTAGCTTAAGCTTGCGAAGCGGCCCGACAAGTGGAGCGAGCTGCTGCAGATGCCAATGTCCACTTGGACGAACATTTACTGCGTCTGACCCATGAGGGCCGAAAACTTTAGGCCTCCTATATTAGGCCCTTTTTTTTGTATGAACAATATTATTATTAACAAGTCAAATATTTAGCCCACTTTGTTTGGCCCAAATATCACTTCAAATTCCTGTAGTTTATCACCTCTTTATTGACATCGAAACTGTTGAAAGGATTATTCCTAATTGGGCGGTTACCTCCTTGGAGACTGCCCTGCTTCCCACGCGTTTTCAACTTCCTTCATTTCCGAGATTCAAGCATTCAATTCCATTGATATTCTCATTGATGGTGTTGAAAGTACTTCAACTGCCCCTCACGCAGTTGAGATTACTGCGACTGGAACTATAAATACTTGTACTTGGGGAAAGTATGAAGCCAAGCCACCATGTCTTTTCCATAGATAACTTCGCAAGCCTTGCTGCTCTTGCTTTAGTTTCTAAAATATTCTTCCCATGATCTCACCCTTAGCCACAAATTCATAGGCTTCATGGCTTAATCTCAAGACCTGGGTAGGCCTCATGGCCTAATCTCAGGTCCAGTGGCATGTCTTTGGCCTCTGGAAATCTGGATGAAATTCGCCGGTTTCAGTTAGGCCGAAGAACACGCCACGCTCCTAACGTTGCGGAACCAGATTCTGAGGGATCCGTCTCCTCCGATTGTCCGCGTGGAGCAGGAGGGGGAGAGGCGGAAGGCCAATTTGAGGCCGACCTCTCTTCTTCCGCGGTCTATCTTCGGGGTCCGACTACGAGACTTATGTTTTTCCCCTGGAGGTAGATGTGGTTGTGAGTCGCGCTCGCTCTAGAGACCATCTCCATCCCGGAGGATAGTCACCTGGAAGGGGTATAATGGATTATTCCCTTCCTTCTTCCTCCGGTACAAACGATAGCAGCTGCGACTCAGATCGGAGGAGGATGTGGGTGAAGAGAAGAAGAGCACCAACAGTACTGCCCACATCCTCCTTGCCGCAACTAGATCCAGAAACTTCTAAAATCTGTGTCTCTTTCTCTTACGATTTTCAAAGCCACATTTGGCCTTATAATTGCGAATGTAACCATGTTGGTTTGTTTTTGTACTGACTTTGGCCGCAAAGCCACTTTATGCATGAATGCACAATGCAAACAAAAATTGTTAGCCTGAATAAAGCCTCATGTATAGGCTGTCATGTACATTCTTAACACAATTTGTCAAGGATAAACACGTATGAATAGACTTAAATTGGATAAATAAATAACATATGGCCTTGTTAACGTTTGGGTGTGCCCCTCTGTCTGGGAAGAAGGTTGATCAAGTGGATCTTCAAACTCCCACACACTAGGGTAGTATTTCTTCAGAAACCGACCATTGATGGGGTTGCGATGGATATCGCCATCCAAGTCTTTGAGGTGAAAAGCTCCACGTTCCATGATACGGTGAACGACAAAGGGTCCCTCCCATCGCGGAGTCCACTTACCGCAGCCGGTTACTTTCTCACCAAAGGGTAAAACAGCTTTCCAAACAAGATCTCCTTCTTTGTAACTACGACCACGCGTCCTCTTATCATAGGCACCGGCGATGCACTGTTTCTCCATTACCAAATTATCCAAAGCCGTTAAGCGCTGCTCGCTCAAATCTTCATGTTCTTGCCACATCGCCTGGACGTAATCTTCACTGATCAAGTGATGCTACTCTTGGACGCGTAAGGAATGAACGTTGATTTCTAGGGGTAAAACAGCGTCATGGCCAAACATGAGTGCATAAGGTGTCGTAGCGGTGGGATTCCTCTTGGACATGCGATAAGCCCAGAGTGTCTCACACAAAGTATCGTGCCACTGTCGAGAGTTTTCCACCAGCATTTTCTTTAACAGGGTAATAATAATTTTGTTGCTAGCTTCCGCTTGACCGTTGGACTGAGCATAATATAGGGTGCTGTGGATGAACTGGATGCCAAAATCGTTGACAAGTTGCTCGACAGGACCTCCCATGAATGCTGCCCCTCGGTCTGAAACGAGCACCTCGGGGATACCAAACCTGCAGATAATGTTATGAAAAATGAACTGGCGGATGGTGGCACCGGAGGCCTCCTTCAAAGGTTCGGCTTCGACCCACTTGGTGAAGAAGTCAGTAGCCACAATGATGAACTTATGTTTGAGAGAAGAATGGGGGTGAATCATCCCAATCAAGTCCAATGCCCAGCCTCGCGCAGGCCAAGGCTTAATTATAGGCTGCATGGGAATGTTAGGGACATGCTGGACTGGACCATGTGCTTGACAGTCTTGACACCCTTTGGCGAATGCAATGCAATCCTTTAAGATGCTGGGCCAATAATAACCGTGTCTCCTAATGAGCCAGCGCATCTTAGGTCCCGCTTGATGGGCTCTGCATATCCCTGTGTGTGCTTCACGCATTAATCGTTTTGCTTCGCGGCCATAGACACATCGGAAGTCTATGCCATCTTCCCCACGTCGTCGCAGCTCATCACCCCTGAGGAAGTAGTTTAAGGCGAGAAACCGAATCTTCCTATCGGCTGTGGGGCCTGGTCGCTTGAGGTAATCGATCAGCGGGATGCGCCAATCAACATCAATAGGTTCTAGTACCGCGACAACTGGATCGTCAGGCGGATCAGGTCGCGCGAGCCATGAAGGTAGTGTGAGACGCTCGACTTTCAGAATACGCTCGCGAACCCCATACTTCAATGTAATGCCTGTGGCCAGTTGAGCGAGTTCATTGGCTGCGAAATTGCGCTCGCGAGGGATGTACTCCAAATCAGCGTCATCAAATTGATCCAGAAGCTCAATGGCGCGATTGAAATATGGTACGAGCAGCCAGCTTGCACATCTATATTTTTCTTGAAGCTGATTGATTACTAGCTGAGAGTCGTCGTGGATCTGAACGTCCCTCACTCCCAATTCCAGTAGGACTTCTAGCCCGATAATAAGAGCTTCATATTCTGCCTGGTTGTTCGTACACTTAAACTCCAGTTGGAAAGAATAGGAGAAACGGTCGCCCGCTGGATTTTCCAGAACAATCCCTGCCCCTGCTAATGTTTCAGTTCTTGAGCCATCAAAAAATAATATCCAGGGCTGTAAGGAGACTGTGGCTTGATACCATACTGAGTACTCCGGAATGCACGCCAAATCTGGTCGAGTTGTAGTTGCGGTCGCTTTTTCTAACTCCTTCATTGTAGGTATATCCAACATAGGATGATGTGCCAGAAAGTCCGCGATGGCCTGTCCCTTTATAGCTTTTTGAGGTACATACTATAGCGAAAATTCAGAAAGGGCTAGTACCCATTTGCCACTGCGGCCTCTCAGAATAGGTCGCGACAACATGTATTTGACCAGGTCGGTTTGGGCGATGATGCAAGTAGTAAAGGATAACATGTAGTGCTGCAGCTTGCACGCTGAGAAGTACAAAGTAAGACACAGCTTTTCCATAGGAGTGTACCTTATCTCACAATCCGTCAGTGTCCGGCTGAGGTAGAAAATAGCGTGCTCAATACCTCCCTCATCATCCTGAGCGAGTAGACTGCCAATGGAAGCTTCAGCTGCTGAGATATATAACTTCAATGGAAATCCTGCCCTTGGAGGAACCAGCACTGGCTGGCTCGCCAGGTAGGTCTTAATTCTGTCGAAAGCCTCTTGATGTTTAGGCTCCCATACAAACTCGTTCTGTCCCTGTAACTTCAACAATGGCGAGAAGGGATGGATTTTACCTGCATAGTTAGAGATGAAGCGTCTCAGGAAATTGATCTAACCTAACAAACGCTGTAATTCCTTCTTCGTTCGCGGGGGAGACGCGTTGATGACTGCTCTCGCCATGTCTTCAGGGACTTCAATTCCTCGCTGATGAACAATGAATCCCAGAAAATCTCCTGCTTGAACCCCAAAAACGCATTTAGCGGGATTCATCTTGAGCTTGTGTCGTCCCATGCGCTCGAACACCTTTCTGAGATCTGCGATGTGGTCCCCTCTCTTCCGAGATTTCACCACTACGTTATTGATGTAAACCTCTAAAATCTTCCCTAGGATATCATGGAAGATTACGTTCATGGCTCTCTGATATGTTACGCCCACATTCTTCAGTCCAAATGGCATGACCACATATTCAAAAACACCCGCGAAACCGGGACAATGGAATGCGGTCTTATGTCTGTCTTCTTCAGCGACCGGAATTTGGTGATATCCTGCGATGCCATCCATGAAGGACAACAATTCATGTCCTGCGATGACGCCTACTAACATATACGCGACCAGCATGGGGTAAACATCTTTAGGTGTAGCGAGGTTAAGGTCTCTGTAATCTACGCAGACCCTCATCTTGCCATTCTTCTTTCGAACGAGCACTATATTAGATAACCACTGATTGTATTTGGCGACCTTGATAATGCCTGATTTATGCATCTTTTCGAATTCCTCCTTGACGAGGACTTGGGTTTCTGAATTCATTCTTCGCGGTTCTTGTTTCACGGGCCTCTTGTCAGGGAGTGTTGGTAGTTGATGGCAAACCAAGTCCGGTGACAGGCCGGGCATGTCTTTGTATTTCTCCGCGAAGCAATCTTTGAATTCTAGTAACAGATCAGTGAGCCTCTGTTTCTCACTAGGCTCTAGGTAAGTGCTGATAGCCACTTCCATAGGCTCGTCTACTGTTCCCAGGTTAACCTTTTCAGTAAGATCTCTGACTTTAGGAGGCATATCGTCTAGCGCTGCCGGAGCAAGCTGAATATCTATTTCATCCGCTCGCTCCTGATCAGAAAGCTCTTCATTGACCACATCCAAGGTCTCGATTCGATCGTAGGCCTCTTTTTCCACCAAGTATGATGACAATCGTTCGTATAGTGAGTGGAAGGCCTCTATTCCTTCCCCTGAGAGGTCGTAATCAATTAATCATTCAAGGGTTTGGGCACAGCGTGGCCAGGCCTCTCTAAGCCTTCTTTTGCGAGCGCAAGCCCCCACTGTGCCAATTCAGAGGCCGTCACCCCTATGGGGCTGCCTTTATCATCGATGCCACTAACCTATAATGGAGTAATATGCTCCAAATAGTACCTGGCATCTACATAATTCGCCGAGACTGGGAATGGACTAGGATTCGCTTTGATCACCTCCGCTGTATCTGTCTCCCTGTTCTACATAATTAATTCTTGATGAAGAGTTGACGGCACGCAGTAACTCCTGTGGATCCAGTCTCTGCCCAGAATAGTGATGTAGGCCGCATAGAAATCGGTTACAAAGAAAGCATAAACCCCCTCTGCTGGGCCAACCTTAATGCGTAAGAAAAGCAACCCTAAGGTCTTTGTTACTGTTCCCACAAAATTTTTGAGCGTGAGGAATGTAGACTGGATTTTCTCCCTCTTGATCCCGAGTAAGTGCATAGTCCTGGTAGTGACGACATTAACGGCGGCTCCGATGTCAATCATGATCTTACTAACTTTGATACTGCCAACCTCTGCTGTGATATATAGTGGTCTCTTGTGTTGGACCATAGCTAGCGTCGGCTTGGAGAAGTTCATGAAGGGCCCTTTATTCTGAGCCTCCTCTGTCTCATAAAGGACGGCTTCTTCCACCGGTGTCGTGGCTGCCGATGTGATCTGAAACGGCTGCGTATTCTCTTCTTCAGCTTCCACACAGTCCTGAGCAGCGACTGGTAGTGCATACCTCGCGGGGAGCACACAAACCATATTGCAAGAGGCGTCAGTCATATCTGTCTCCTCCATGTCGTCTTCCAGGTTAAGCTTGGGTTCCTCGACAGAGGTATTGATATGGAACTGCTTAGCCAAACAATCCACTAGCGATCCTTTTATAAGGCCTTTGACCTCGCACTGCTCGTGTCCTTGAACCACGGAAGCCTGCTTAGGGGTTTCCGGTTTTGGTTCCCTTGTCATGCGCTCATCTGAGGCAGCGACGACTATACTTTGGACCTTCTTGGGTCTCCACTGTAAGGTATCGGTCGTCTTATCCTTGCCCCCCAATCTCTCAAAGACTGAAGACTTGGCTTCTGGTTCGTCGCGAAATAACTTGCGCCTGACATGTGGTCGCCGAGTTGGCGAGCTCTCCTTTCCCGCAATCGGAGGTGTTCTCGCCTCAGTAATCCTGCAAAAAATACTGGGCTTAGATGCCCCTGTTAGCGAACTCGCTTGTTTTCCAAGACTGCGGGGAGCCATTAATGGTTTAGCAACTAGTGCCTCCATTTCTCTCTAATACAGCTCAGGTGACTTGACCAGTTGTGAAGGCTTAATCAGGCCCTGGTACAGAGCCTCTAGTGCGCGCTTAGCTTCCCCAAACCTGCGTTGTAATTTCCTCTTCTTGGAAGTGCTTATTTCCACAGCCTTTCCCTTTTCCCTGGTATACCATTTACCTTCCTTGATAGTGGTGGCTGATGCAGGTGGGATGTAAGGTTTGGTCAGTACGTCTTTGTGTTTGTTCGTGGCCTTCTCTTCTTGTTTCTGATCAACTGCAGCTGCCCTCAGCTTCTTGAACAAATTGGAGTCCTTTGGGGATGGCGGTAACTCCATCTTTTCTTTCTCTCTTGGGCTAGAAGGCTGATAGTTCCGCGATGACGAAGCCCACTTGACTGGCGGTAGAGAGCCAAAGCGAAATGTTTGCTCGACTTCTTCATGCGATACTTGAATGCCGCACTCTTCTTTGCACTGCGAGCATAGGACCACGGGCGAGGCTTGACTGATTGATTTAGCTTTCTCATTTGCAGGTGCTTCGTCCGCGGCGGACGTTTCACCTCGCTCCCTTGAGCTCAAATCCAAGGTCGGTTTCCTTTGCTTCTGCTTGGTCCAATTCACATCGACCATATTGATCCCAGTATCAGGGAAGGGGTCTAGGTCTACTAGTGTTGCCGCCGTGACTGGAGCTTCCACCTGCAAACTGCCATTATCAAGCCATACCTGAATTTGGTCTTTGAGTTTCACACAGTCCGTGGTGTTGTGATTCCACAAATTGTGAAACTTGCAGTACTTCTTCCCTTTCAGCTGTTCTGGTCGAGGAAAAGGCCCAAAATCGGTCTTTACCAGCGATCATTTCGTCTAGAATCTCATGCGCCTTATTGGCATCATATGTATATGTCGCGAACTCAGGTTTGGTGAAGGCCACCGATTTGACAGGTTCCTTGAAAATTTTCAGTTTCTTCAAGGCCGGATTCTTTCTCCCGGTTAACTCGTGGCAGCGACATCATTCTCCTCCTCCCCGTCGTCGTCCTGGACCACTTCTTCATTGTTGTGATGGTAGTAAGGGGTCATAGGTAGCCGGCTGGTAGCTCAGGGCCACTACGGTACGATGCTTCCCTGGTACGTATGTCCCTCTGGATGCATTCTTCCTTGCGTCTGTCTCTCTGAGGAGATGTTCGAAGCTACCCACTTCTGTGATGAGTTCTCCCATTGACTGGATCATGCTGCCATGTTGCTTCTTTCGTTGGCAAGGCTCCAAACCCTTGACCGCCAGCTTGACTAACTCTTTCTCAGGCAGGATGACGTTCAGCTTGGCTTTCTGAATTTGAAATTGCTGAAGATAGGCCACAACGGATTCTGTAGGCTGTTGAGCCATCTGGGTGAGAGAAGCCAAGTCTACCTCAGGCTCGATAGTTCCGAAAGTTTCTCAGAAAAGCAATTCCATCGCGGGCCAATCCGCCACTATTCCTGGTCGAAGCTTGGAAAACCATCTGAAAGCATCCCCTGAAAGAGAAGTACCAAAGATTCTGCATTTGAGGATATCGTCATTCTGGTATTGGCCACATTGTACCCTAAACCTGGCCAAATGGGTCGCCGCATCCTCGATGTCTTCCCCTGAAAAGGTAGAAAGTATGATATTCTTATAGCCCCTGGGAAAAGGTGCAAGCATGATATGTGGTGGGAAAGGTCCCTCATAGACCCCATCTAGCTGGGCCCTAGGGTTAGCCAGTCTGATCATATCCTAGCCTCTACCTCATCACGTCTTACATATTCTGGACTCGGAGGAGGGGGTGGTGTCGCCACAGTCTGGCGAGGAGCCTGCAAAGGTATTGCTTGGTTTACAGCCGCCGGACCCTCTCCTACATGTACAACACGGGTTGTAGCCTATTGCTGAAGAGTCACTGCCGGCATAGGCGTCTCCTTTGACAAGGCTGTGATCTTAATCGGGTTGCCGGAGTGGTCAATCCCGTAATAACTTCCTGGCAGTTCCTGGTACACATTCTCTACACCATCGCTGTAGTACTGAATGAACGTAGCAGAGTTGGACGTAGTTCCCGCAACTTTCGAGGCCTGATGCTTCTGTTTGGTGGTCTGTCCGCTTGACGAGGTAGTCTTTTCCTTGCTGCCGCTGATAACCAAAGCTTGCTCTTTATTCTTCAGTGGTGTAGTAGCAACAGTAGCAGAGGGAGAAGCAGTGTTACTGCTAGTCCTCTCCCGCTAATTTGGCGACACGTACTTGCCCGAACCAGATGGCTGGCCAAGAGAACCAAGGATAGCGCTAGGATCCCCTAAAGCCTTGTTCAACACTTCTCTCTCTTGGTTCAATTCAGCTCTTTGCATGGCTACCTCTGTTGCGAGGTTAGTACCATCCTTGCGAAGACCTGCCATATCTGACGCTGTCTGCTTACTTTGGTTCGTGATAGCCTCCATAATTTCTCTCTGACACTGATTCTGCTCGCTAGCGATACCTGCGGCATGAGCCCTTACTGCATTCTCTGATTGTGCGATCTGTTGTCTATATCCTCTGCATGTCGGGTAATGCGCTGATCTAGTTCGCGTATGAGCTGATCTGTCTTCGCGGTTTCCCTTTCAAAATCAGCGGCTATCTTCTTGCGATGATTTTCAATATTCTCCATGATGATCGCGAACCTTACCTCGGAGGTCGCTCCTTCTAGAATAGGCTTCGGAACGAAAGCCTCTCTTTCTCCACTCTCCACTGTAGTGGTGACAGTGGTGGGGATAACAGGCTCACTGGCCTGATTAGTATTGACACTCTGACTCTCAGTAATGGTCGGGTGATTCTCTTCCCGTTCAGTTGACATGTTGGGTGATTGGGACTGACGAGAGAATCTTTGAGTCACTTGTTCTTCAGAAATACCACGACAGTCCGCGCGAGAATGCGGTCTGTAACTGGAGGTCTTATGCTTTGAGTAGTTAGCGTAAACCTTTTGGTAAGGGTTTTCGCTAGACTTCCTAATGGTTACGTTCACGAAAAGACACTATTGCAGGTCCCACTGGGCGTGCCAAAATGTTTGGCTCCCAAAACCAGTTGAAGTGCAAACTGTCTCTTTTGAGCATGTGCGCAGGCGTGCCAGCACCGTGGGGTGCAGTCGTCGGGGGAGTCCCTTGACCTGACTTCTCTTTCAAGCGTTGTGGACGAGGAGAGCACCAACCTCGCCACAGGATTCTTCTCTAACCTTTCAAGAAAGGAATTTTTGCCCTACGGATAAGGACTTTGGATGTGATCTCTTCGGACACCAAATCGATACTCAACGTTGTAGGTTGAGCAGAGCAATCACTGGGAAGTTCTGAGAAAGCACAGGGTTTGCTAAAGCGTATCTTTAGCTTCGCTGGGTTGCGAGGGTGTTACCCTTGCTTCGTTGGTAGTATCTATGGCAGTGGTACTGGCAGTCGGCTCGGAGAGACTAGGATTGGAAGTATGGTCGCCGGGTTTCAACAAGGTTGAAAGTTTTCTCCGGGGAGGCTTTGTAATCGCTGGAATTGATTGATTCGAGAGAGGTCCTTTACTTTGCCGCTTAACCCTGTATTTATACACCTAGGATTTCGACTGCTCCTTGCCTTAGAAGGATTATTAATTGAAGTTTCCTATTCAATCTCTGCTACTCGATCCCAATAAGGTTTCGTTTCCTTAGGGATTACGGAATGGGCGAAGCTATACCCCAAACCCGAGTAGGCTTATTTTTGGGCCGCAGGTATCGGCCCACTGGATCAAATCCACCAAACAATCTTGCCAAAAATACTTTTGGACTCAAACAGTAATCAATGCAGGTGGTATCGAATGCCGGCAAATGGGACAATTATGATTTCTTCACAGCCAATCAACAATGCAATTTCGATGAAAAATGTGCAAGCAAGGCAATTGACTAGCATCACGTCCAACGTCGAAGTCATCCATGCACATAACACATGTCCCATGTCTCGTGCTTTCAATATAATCAAGTACTCTATTTTCTCCTTGCTTATCACTAGTTTCGTGCACAATCATAAGCCCGTGTCCGTCAGATAAACAATTTCTAAAAATCGGCCTAGGCGGCCGACTAGGCAGCGCCTAGGCGCTAGGCGTGAAGGTGCCGTTCGGATTTTCCCCTAATCGTTTGCCTTAGGCGCCGGACGGCTAGGCGTCCGCCTAGGCGGGCTGGAAGGATCCCGACTGGGGCTGGGCGCTAGGATCTGAACTATATTCAACCTCACATCTTTCTTCCACCGCCGCTTTTCCTCTCTTCGAAGGCTATACGACCGCCATTAAGTCCTTCCCTCTCCTCGATTTCTCTGGGATTTGAGACCGGATCGGGTTGGGAGGTGGCAATCGTGGTGATGGATATATGGTTGGTGGTCACGACGATAACATCTGGGTCTTTGAGGTCAGAGTGGGCGAGAAGAAAAGAAAGAGAGTAAGGCGATGCGGATATGAGTGCCATGATTGTGATGATGATGATGATGATACGACGTTGCTGCTGCTGCTGCAACAAATGACTTCGAATTTGAAAGAGAAGCTCCTGTACAACTAACAGATGAGATAAGAATGAGATAAGATAGAGCTTTTTTTGTTTTTTTGGTCAAAGAGATAAGATAGAGCTAAATCTTTGGGCTTTAAGAACATTGGGTCAGGGAATTAATATGGGTCTGGGAGGATTGTTAGATTCTTACTACCCGATTTATTTTTAATTAATAAGTATTATTGTTTTTTTTTAAACGGTATTATTGTTTCTTTTGGCTAATGAGTCTGATTGCTAAATTTTTAAAAAAAAAAATTTCTATTTATTCTCAATTAATTGTGAACTTTAATATTTTTATTTATATAATTATGTCATAAAAATAATATTAAAATTAAAAATTAAAAACCGCCTAGGCCCCTAGGCACTAGTCCCTGCATCACCGCCCGACTAGCGCCTAGCGTTTTTTAGAACCTTGCAGATAAATGAACATCAATATAATAATTAGGAGCAGGTAGAGGAGAGCCGATAGAGTTCTGAACTAATTCAATTGCCTGATCCACAATAGGAGACCGTTTTTTTCTCTTTGTAATGGAGGAAGCTCGGAATGAGATTGCTTAATAGCATTGATATCCCCATTACATAACTCAGAAGGATGGATGGTGATGAACTTTTCAGTTTGAACGATTTCAAATCCTTCATAGACATTTCCACATGTTCCAAAAGCATGTTGGGTTCCCTTGCAAAATAGAAATCTCATCTTAAGCACGTCATCGCTCTGTGGAATCTCGGCCCACTTATCGACAGAGCTGCATTGTACATTAGACCATCCCATTATGCTTCTATAATAACGGAACATGGTAACATTTGACTTGGAGAATGACATAACTGTAACTAACTGGGGACAGCGAATGACACGCACTTTCTGATGCACCTCTTTCGTTCGACTTATTTAGCTTAATTATTGGCAAATACTGGTTCCTTAACCAAAACAGAAGTTATTTTTTATTTAACTTGCTGCAACGCTTATATGAGCCAAGCTAACAATATATATAATAAATTGCATGTAACCAAAGAGTACACAACTTATCAATCTCCTCTGTTTTGGGATCGGACACACAAGTGAATTGGACGTGGATTCTTAATCTCTCTCTGTCTCTCAATAACGTTTCTTCTCTTCATATATGGTGAAAAAGTAGGACTACAAGTTGGACTCGGACTACTAGTTGAGGGCAATCTGGTTTACTGCTTGGACACGGAGTCTTTTCCAAAAGAAAATAGATTGTACATAATTATAGAAAGAACTTCAATCTTAGTCTCGTGAACTGGATCGCAGAATCCAGCAGCCCAATTGTTTCATGTTATTGAACCTTTGAAACTCGATATTCGACGGAGAGGAAAATTGATTGTCTTCCAATTCTGAGGATTCTAGATACCGTATAACTGCTTTTTCGATCTGTTAAAAAAAAAATTTAATTCATGTTTAAGTAAAAGAGGATTTGAGAGAGATTGAATAGAGAATTGTATTTCATTATTGAGAATAGGAGCCCTATATATAGGGATTACAAAGTACATGTTCTAATGTTACAAGGAAAACTAATCCGAGTAGGACTATGAATTCTAGAACATTCTCTCATATTACTACTCATAGTTTGAATAGGCACACATAAAACTGATTTTCCTTCAACAATTCCTTCATTCTTTTTGGATAACGCCAAGGAGAAAAAGCTATTTTACTTCGATTGATTTGACCATTCTAAAATGATTAATGAATTTTAATTTTTACAATAGTGGATCCTACAGTAATTATACTAATTGATAATTAAGTAACTGCATCATTTTCATGAGAAGCTGCGGGATCTAGGAATATTGATGAGTCCAACAACTCTCGTGAGTTGTGACCAATTCTCGACATTAAACTAGTAAACCATATAAACATGATCGACTTGTGTAATATTTTACGGGGGAGGATTCAGTGCACCTACGTGCACTTGCACCGACATAAATGAATAGTTAGATTATATTAAATACACTCTTAAGTTATTAATAAAAATATTAATTATAAATATCAAGAGTTGAGATTATTTTATAAGTGTTTGGTCATTTGCATCATCAGTACATAGAATAATTTCCAATATTTTACCCACTCTTATTTGGACTTTTGGAGAGAGGCCACCCTCCCCGTTTTGGAAGGTCAGTCCAAGTCCCTGAGTCTAGACTGCCTCGTTTTCAGGAGGACATGCAGTATTCCCAGATTGGTCTGTACCTTTTTATGTCCAAGAAAATTGGGTCTAATGGGGAATGGTGAAAATGGCAATAGTAAATTAATTTGGTAAGATAAGAGGTGACGAGGTAGCCAGTAAATAGGAATGACGTGGCCATGACTCATCCTAGAATCACATTAAAAATTCAAATAAAAAATTAAAAGTTAAAACAAGCCCATTAAGTGAGGAGAAAAAAAGTGTTTTAATTGGATTATGTGCCAGCTTGGAATCTCCCTATTTAAAAGCCCTTGTGTCGTCCTGGCTTCTGTATCTATTGTCACTATTAATTGGATTATGTGCCAGCTTGGAATCTCCCTATTTAAAAGCCCTTGTGTCCTCCTGGCTTCTGTATCTATTGTCCCTGCCATTTCTTCTTCTACTAAAACAGAAAACTAATCTTCCTTTGCTTCTTGGAGATAAGAAGGAAATCATAATTCAGCAAATCCCAACTGGGTTTTCTTTCATAATCACAGAGAGAGAGAGAGATAGAGAATGTTGGAAGGCAAAGCTTTGATACAAGACACAGACATGCCAGTGAAGATGCAGATTCAAGCCACGGCTTCTGCTTCTCAAGCTCTGGATCTCTATGATGTCTTTGATTGCAGATCCATATCTGCCCACATTAAAAAGGTACAATCTTTCCCTTTCATGTCATCCAAGTTTCAAATTTAGCTTTCTGGGTATGTTTTAAAGTACTTAAATTTGTGGTTTTGACATCAATGTCTTGCAGGAGTTTGATAAGAGATATGGATGTGGTTGGCAATGTGTGGTGGGTTCCAATTTTGGGTGCTTCTTCACACATTCCAAAGGCACTTTCATCTACTTCACTCTTGAAACTCTCAGTTTCCTTATCTTTAGAGGGGTTTCTTCTTCTTCTTCCTGATCTTAGTCAAGACTTGGTTTGGTAGAAATGAACAATTAAGTACTTGAGGAAGGCATAGAATGAGCCCGCAAAGCATGTAAATTTTCCTTTTCCTTTTTACCCTGAACTGGAGGAACTGGGTTTGTTTAGAAGTACCCAGATGCCCAGCTTTGTAGTGCTTTTTCTATGTAATGGATAGCTCAGCTTAGCACTTTACTCAATCTTAGGGTCTGTTTGTTTGGAAGGGAATGTTATTTCTGTGACATTTTCTATTTTTCTGAGCTTGAAGGAAAGTAGACGATAGACCCAAAACAGAGGAGGACTTTGTTTTTGCTTTGTCATTTTTCACTGGTTTGAGTTTATCTTTTTCCTTTCTGATAAGATGGTTTGCATTTATCTTGATGATGTCAAGCTTTTATTCAAATGTGTTGGCGCATTGAAGAGAAAGGAATTTGTCCTAGACCTGGACACAGAGCAACAATAGGAAGTTGGCATTTGCCAAATAAAGACGCGTCTCAAATCCTTAGAACTTGATAAAACTTGGTGCATCATTAGTAGGATAATGATGCCCCATTAAACTTCCAACCAGTTCTATCTCCATGAGAAATGGTAGTTCAATTTTCTCTCTACTCTTGGAATAATCATCTGTTTTAACCAGAAAGTTACTGTAAACTTCAAAGGTTGTCCTTTTAGTGGGAAGACAAACTACTCTTATCATTTTTGCTCACCAATTATCGAAAATTTGAAATATTGCACAACTTTCAATCGGAAGTCGGAAGCCACTGGAAATGATGCCATATTTTGGTGGCTTTCCTCTGAATGTTAGATATGAAAATGTAAGAACTCGGGCAGTTATACTGTTAGCTGATTTTTGTAAGGATTTTGTTGAAACTTTCCACTCTAAGTGTGCAACATAGTTTAAATTTTTTAAAAATTTGTAGAACGCGTACGTGCCAAATATGGAGTTGTAAAATGAGAAAAGATTAAAAATTATATACTCTTCGTTGAATTTAAAAGCATTGTATGTAGTAGTCTTCCTCTCTCTCATGAGATTTATCATGTCCCTTTCATCTCCCTTCCCCTATAATTCTTTATCAGAAAGTAAACATACCAAACAAGAACTAATATCCTTCAACTCAAAAAAAGAAGAAAAAGAACAGAACTAATTTGTTTCATATATATTTATGAATCAACCAGCTATCATATAGATTAATTTGCTATATGGTCTAACCATGCAGATGCTATAGGACACTGTCAAACAAAGGATATATAACTCTTCAATCGTTGAGATATGTAGACATGAAGATTATCCTCAAGAAATTGACTCTTCCCATTCCCCATGGGTATAAAAAAAGAGGTTATGCTCGTATCTGCAGAATCATTCCAAGCAATTGCATACATTCCTAATCATCCAACCTTGTGCTATTCACATATATATTTATGAATCAACCAGCTATCATATATATTAATTTGCTATATGGTCTAACTATGCAGATGCTATAGGACACTGTCAAACAAAGTATATATAACTCTTCAATCGTTGAGATATGTAGACATGAAGATTATCCTCAAGAAATTGACTCTTCCCATTCCCCATGGGTATAAAAAAAAGAGGTTATGCTCGTATCTGCAGAATCATTCCAAGCAATTGCATACATTCCTAATCATCCAACCTTGTGCTATTCACTAAAAATGGTAAACTTTAAGTATGAGTATGTCTTTGGTGAGATCCCAGAGTGTGGTAGACCCTTCTCCTTTGGGATTGAGGGTGGGACTTGTTCCCTACATCATCTACCTCCGAGGAGCTAAAATCGCCTAATCCCTTATCAGTTTTATATATAAAAAAATAATAAATAAATAGTATGAGTATGTCTTAATGTGCTGTTGTAACCTAATTAGTATTTGTTCATTGCAGATCATCATTCGATTGTGCTTCTGTATCTGCAGGCATCCTAACTTTTGATTATTCTTTTATAAATTTGATGACAAGCAGGTATGGGACTATGAAACTAAAAGTTGTGTGCAGACTCTAGAAGGTCATATGCACAATGTAACAGCTAAAAGTGTACATCCCAAACTTTCCATAATAATTACTTCTTAGGATTGGGATGATCATATATCTTAATTAAGTCTTCAGATATTTCATCTTCACCATTTTCTTTTGGATAATCATCTCCACTATTTACAGCACAGAAGAATAGTATTGTTTCATATATCACTAAAAGCTTAAGCATCTTAAATACCAAGACACCAAGTGTTCACTTCAGGAGCTTTTGCTCTGGTGTATGTTCCTGGCAGTGACTCAGTGAAGTCGTGCATTTATATAAAAAAGAAGCGTTCACTAAAATTCAGAAGAAATCAACAATACAAAAGTATCAGTGGTGTTCTGAGCAAAGTACCAACAGAACACTACGACAAAGTCAAATCCTAGAACTTGAATTTAGATTTTTGAGAGCATGCATTATATTCTTCTCACACCTAAAATCACAACTTGTATATGATTCCAAGTGTAGGAAGAATTTTTTATGCTTGGGGTGTGAAGGAATTCATTAAGCGAAGAGCTAGTTAGAAGATTAGGATACATGAGTGCACATGTGCTCAAACCACAAGTACTGCTTCTGCTCAATCTTTGTAACCATGTGCGCTATGCCTACCCCTCCTGTTCAGAAACAAAATGCTTGTAAATAAAAATCTATATCTTGGCCTTGAAATGAAGTTAAGAAGTAAAAAAAAAAAAAAAAGTGATCCTCATATGTAAAATTGATGCATACCTAATGTGAGTGCACTCACAAATATTGTCAAAGATAGAATGAAGATGATCAGAGATGCTCTTCCTAATACTTTGATTACTTTTCCTACTACATGTTGCCCTATGATGGCAGAAACAGTAGCCACACCAGCAAAATAGAGAGCTGCAGAAGAATCAGAACAAAAGAAGTCAATACTAATTTGAAAACATAAAGTTGTATGCAAACATTCATCATCAATTTATTACCAGAAACGTGAACGCATGGCTAGGAAAGTTACCATAAGGAATGGGAAATCGGTTTAGGAGGTAGTATTCCACCACAGACATGGATGAAGAGAATGTCATGATAAATGTGGCTGTGGCACTTGACACCTACATATGTAAAAGTTCTTACCAAGTTGCTTTGTGTAAATTTGAGGATTGTAACCAAAACCAATCAGTGATAGGTAGACACAACAGAGTTATGCAGATAGTATAGTAGTGTAATTAATTGAATCCTGTTTCTCATCACTTTTGAATATTGAAAAAGGTACCTGAGGAGGGATCCCCATTTCCAAAAACATTGGACCCATAATAAAGCCTCCACCAAGACCAAGCAGTCCACCAGCTAGCCCAGCTGCTATGCCACAGACACAATAAGAAACAAGCTTGTAAACTCTCCAGTTTGCACCTGTTTCTGATCCCTTTGATGCAAGTATTCTCTTCCCTTGGGACAGTTTAATTACCTCATATGAAGTTACTGCAAGAGTCACAGGAATCTGATTGATTCAAGAAAGGAAGATATTAATAGTTCTCTTAGTAAGGGTAGAAGATTGTTTTCTTGTTACATGAAGCCTTGGGAGTTACCTGTAAGAGATCTAGTGACCAGTATGCCACCGAGCATTTTGCCTCATAATTCTGTTCCAACAAGCAAGTTTCCTATCAATTTGATTTTTTAGAGCATAAAAGTGAAGGGAAATTTCAAATTAAAAGCTTTTAAGGAAAATCAACCACAGAAGTACTAGTTCTGTAAAAAAGACCTTAGCAATTTGCAATCCAAGAATTATGACCCACACAGTAGCAATAATTCCAAGTTGCCTCCAGCCAACATTTTCAAGAATAGAAACCTGTTGGGAGGGTCATAGAAGTCAATCCCTAATCTTTCATACAAAAGTATAAGCTTTAGAATAGTGACCTCTCTTCTCTTAGCTTGCTTGGTTTCTGTTGGCTCATTGGTTGTACCACTAGCAGTATTTTTCTCTTCAACGTCTCTGATGCTAACACCTAATTTAAACAGCATATTAGCCAAAGATATCTAGGAAGTGAAGAAATAACCCCACCCCAAATCCTATACCCTAAACCCCTAAGATATCTATCTGAGTTAGAATAGATGACAGAGATTTACCAGAAAGTGAAGAATCGACCTCACCTTTTGATTCCAAGCTTTTGGAAGCGTCCAGTAAATTCTAAGAGCAATGAATATTCTCAGCATTAGATGGATTTGAGAAGTGTAGAAGACAAATGAGCTATCTATGGGAAGATCACCTTTTTGGTTTTAGTTTCTTTCTTCCATGTCTCAACACCTTTGAAGAAGGATCTAGTTGATGTACCTAAAGATAAACAGAAGGAAGTTGTCCAAGTGTGAATGTGGAAGATTGCCGAACTTTAGACAAGAGAAAAGTAGTGTTACCTAAGAGAATAATAATTAGTAAGATGGTGATCATCCAATCAGAAAGAACAACATTCAGGGAAACTCCAATACTGATTCCCAAAACTAACATTGGTTGGAATAGAACTGCAAGATCATAGTCAATAATTGGCAACTCAAGTGTTGGATGCCTCATCCTTAGATTGTATAACACAGTGGCAGCTGCTCCGCCAGTGATCATACCTAGAAAAGCATCCAAACATAAACATGTAGAATTGTATTTGGGTGTTCAAATGGAAAAGGAAAAAAAAATTGAAAAATAAAAAAGATCGAACAACAGAAAAATTATTGACTGATGCTGTGATACATTAGGTCAAATTTATTAATTCTGTCCAGAAATATATTGGATTTGTTAACAGACCCTATAAAGTTCCATGCAGTTCACTGTATCAAAAAATTAGAAAAAAGGTTATATGCAGCAACATACAATAAGTAAACAATACTTACATTTTGAAATTGCAGTTGCTGATTTCTGATCAAAGCCAATCATGAGAGTGAGCATTGGAACAAAAATGCCACCCCCTCCAACACCTCCCACACTTCCAAATGCTGCTCCAAGGAATCCAATTACTGTACCAACCACAATTTTCCAGCCAAATCTTATTTCCTGTGACCAATTTTAATTGTTACTAAAATCTGACCAGAAAGCATATGGTTCTTTTTTGTTAAACTATATAAGAGAGGAGAGTAAAAGATAACAAAAGCGATGGAAACTGAAAAGGGAAAAGTTTAACATGGTTTATCATTCTTGGACAGCATTTGCTTATCAAACACATTTCAAGTCCACGCGCACTATCAAATTTAAATTACTTCAAGACAACATATATTCAACAAAGATGATGTGAAATTGGACTTACAGGCCAGACATGCTTATAGCCAAGGACTCCACCGGTATGCGATTTTGACACGCTGACTAAGTTATTAGATTCAACCTCTTTCCCATGATTCTGACTAGAAGAATCTTGTTGCTCCAAACTTTCAGTTGCTGAAACAGATGCCACTAAAACAAGAAAACAAATCCCTACCTTTGCTATCAACCTTAGCCTCCACCAATTTGATGATCTGCTCCATGCCATCTGATACCTAAGATTTACTTCCACCGATTCCTCCTCAACCCCGAAACTCGAAGAATAACATAGGTCTATCAAAAACTAAGGGTTGAAGACAAAACCATGTTCTTCATTGTTACTATTTAAGGTTCTGCAGAATTTAAAAGTAGTGTCAGTGGAATAATATCTAGGCTAAAATGAATCGATACCCATGCATGTTTCAGCTTCCTTGGGAATGTATTCAGTTGGAATATACTTTTGCTAATTGTCACCATCATAATAAAAGAGTGATTTAGCATTCCCCTTGTAAATAGTTGAAAAGGAGTGGTACTTTTCCTCTGTCTAAAGTTGAAATAGAGTGGTAGCCCATCCAGGCCCGGACACATAAGTCTCCCTCAAACACAGTCAATAAGAACACAAAAATTCATGTTCAGATTGCAATATTATTGAGGAATGCTAGTTGCATCCATAGACTGCATATGCCATGAATGAGAAAGAAGCAAGTTTGAGCTGAGGGTGTCGACTAGGATAAGAAAACGAACAAGTAACAACAACAAATCTGTCGGAAAAATTAGTCAAGATAATATCTTGACATTATTTGTGGTGGAAGTCAATCATTACTTAGACACCAAATAATCAATATATGGGATGCCCACCGAATAACAATTTATGTGGTGACTTTAGGCTTTTCCTTTTGTGTGGAGTAAATTATAGATATTGGGATTTTGGAGGAACTGAAATTTGGTATTTTCTCAATAAATTGGCGAACGTGGCTTTATGAAGTGTTCTAGTGGTTTGAAGTCATACGTAACTAATTTGGCCTTTCGTTACTTTGAATATATTTAATTTGAATGTATAGTAATGGTGAAAGGGAGAGAAGAATATGCAATTTAGCTCTCTCTGGTAAGTTGAACATACATAGACAAAGAACAATAAATGTAAGAATTGAAAGCTCCAAACTTTTGTTGGACATTATCAATTTATTCATTCGCTGATAACAGTGATCCACCAAATTGCTTTAGTTTTTCCCCACGTTTAGTTATATGGATTTAGACAGAACCCCATTCATATTAGAAGCACTAAAGAAAAATTAAACATGTTCATATTGCTATATGTATAATGGAAGAAAGGAGGCAAATAATGAACGGCAACTGTGTTTTCCCACGTATAGATAACAACAGCTACAAGAAAACAATCTAATCGATGTCAACTGCTTTCACTCCACATGGAGCCAAAGAAACTTGGCTGATGATTTCACATACCTTGATTAAATTGTAAACAGAAAACTCTTATATATGATCACCACGAGCAATGTTATAATACGGAAATGAAAATTAGAAGAGTGCGTACTTTAAAGCCACATTACATGCTTGACATTCAGTATCAAAATCAAATATAGATGAAAAATCTTCTAGAGTCCTAGATCACTTCAGCAATTTAGTACCCTTAGAACTACCTCCTTAACTTTAAGCCACCCGGCCACATCCAAGGTAAACATTCAGGCAGTTGGTGTTACGCATGAACATGGCTTCAAATAGTTGAGCAAAAAAGGGTATCGTGTAATCAAGGGTTAGAATTTAAAGCTAGCTGGCAGAACTGAGATTAAAATGAAGAGAAGAACATCACATCAGGATGTTTTCTTCACATGGAAGAATTGCAATGCCGCAAAAACATATGTAACTGTGGTGTATATAAGACCCAAGATGATCTCCACATCCACCCTCCAGAGCTTGAATAGTGTAAGACATCTGAAGACAAGTCCAATTAATATCACTTGAAATGAAGAAGATTGGACCTTTTTTATGTGCTTTTGCTTACCTTTATTGAATATGAGCGTTACTATTTGTTAAGAGGGAACTGAAATTAGACAACAATCGTACAATTTACATAATTGTTTGTTGGCTGTTGTTGATTATTTGAGCCAAAATTTAGGCAACTTACCATGCACAGTCATCCTTCATTTCTGAATATTCGTTGATTCAAAACCCATGCACGTGTGCTACAACTCTTTCATGTGAAAAAAATCTTGATGTGCTTCCCTGATCACCTTCATCTTAATGCTGCTAATTCTTACTCTAAGCTACGTATGATGATACCACTTATAGTCTTATATATCTTATACTAAACTTAATTTGAAGCCTTGCCATGTTCATGATAGCACCAAATGTATTCCTTGGAAGCGGTGGAAGGATTGATGCCAAAAAATGTGTAGGCCTACTGAAATATGGTAGTTTTCTGGCTGCAAATGTGTCTTCTGCAGCTAAATCTGCATATCAATGAGATCAGCAAAAGGGCGAAGAAGGCTCTTTTTATGCCTTAACTATAGCCTATGTACGTTGCTGGAGCTTTAGCTGCTTTTGCATGGACACTTTGCTACACGTCACTACATACAGATCTAATGGGAGGAATGCACTATCAAGACCATATGATCATGCTCATCACGAACTGCACCAAAACTCGAAATAGGACATAAACTTCATTAAAATTCAGGTTTCAGAACAAAATCCAGTTCTCATACTTATTTACTGACTCGATCATGCATATTTGGTGTTGGGAATTTAATTGTATTGGTGTATCCATAGAAAGTATACCACTAGCTCTCTTTGTCTGAAGTTGAAACACAGTGGTAGAATAGCTAGCATCACTCAAACATTCATGTTCAAAACTTCAAATTGCAAGCAAACTTGAGCTGAATTTACCCGAGTCAACTAGGACGACCTTAATCTTGTATACTCAATAGCTAGATGGTCGAGTGAAAATATATGACTTTCTGTTAAGACTGTGTTTGTAATGATATGAAAAGTAGTAAACAAATAAGGGAATATCGAATCATGTCCTGGTGGAGTTTTTATAGTACGTCTAGTGTGTGTGATTAGGATTCCTATTCCAAATAGGGTTAGTATTCCGAGTTGGATTATTTTTATTTCGTATAGTTTTCGAGTCTATTAATACCTCTCGAGAAGAATAAGATCTTAGAAGGGAACTGTGATTAGATTCATTTGTTTCTCGTTATACATTAGAAGGGATCTTTTTTGTCAAAAAAGCAAACCAGAGGAGGAAGAAGAGAATGGATGCCCCGCTACAAGAGGTGCACCTGAACTTCGATCTCTTCATAAAGGCATTTGAACAGAAAGATTTCAATGCATGCACCGAGCTCTTCCCGAAACTCAAGGCCATGATAGCACAAATGAGAAGCCTCCCGCCGATGTATGAAGATACACCTAATGCGGCGGGAGAATTAGCAGTAGCAAGGGACATATATGAGCATGCTGTTGTTCTTAGCTTGAAGACAGAGGATGAGGAAGCATTCGAGAGCGATTTTCTTCAGTTGAAGCAGTACTATTACGCCGGTTACGGTCTCCTTCCACCGTCCCCTCAAGAGGACCTGATTTTAGGTCTCAATCTGCTGAGGCTCCTTGTGCAGAACAAAACTGATGAGTTCCACACCGAGCTGGAACTGCTTGCATGCCTGTCACCCACTGCATTGGACAACCCTTGCATCAAGCACGCGGTGGAGTTGAAGCAGTCCTTAATGGAGGAGGGAGGAGCTTACATAAGTGTGTTGCTTGCTCGGCAGACAATGCCAGATGACATTAGTACTTACACTAATGCAAGATATTTCATGGATCTTCTTGAAAAAACTATCAGAGATCAGGAGGCGGACCCTCCCGAGGGGGATGTAAAATATGATGCCGCATTTTTCGAGAAGGCAAAGGAGTCTGCACCTTGCAAGGAGATACCTTCTCTGCAGTTCATCAATCAAATGCTCAAAAAATTGGGTCAGATTGATGGTTCAGAGAATGATAGCTAGTATCCTACACGGCATGTTCGTTTTTTGTCCTCCACAGATCATATCGCGCTTCGGATCTGCTTCTCAATTTTAGTATGTTTCCTAAATAAATGTCAACAATATTTGCGGCAATATTTTTCAGGTTTAATTGACATTGCCATTCGATCATTAGTTTCAGGATTAAACGGAATTGATGCTAACTTGCTAAC